>QNTS01015169.1:10500-20856 GCA_003317085.1 Hucho hucho
CACACAGTCAGGCTTTCTCCTCTTCTGCTACTTATGTTTCTCTCTTTTTCTCCCTCCCTTTGTCTTTCTCACTACCTTCTCTCCTCAATCTCTTCTGCTGTTCATCCCCTTCTCCTATCAGAGCTATAAGAAAGCCATAGATGAGGTTAGTGACCTCCCCCTTTTATCTCTCTCTCTCTCTCTCTCTCTCTCTCTCTCTGTTCTCTCTCTGTTCTCTGTATAACCAGTATGGCCCATTCATTCAGGGTTTTAGTGGGATGTGTGTAAGCTCAACTTAACATCACTTTGGAGGTCTGACCAAGTCAGACTTTTGGAATTCTGAAGTATGTGTGGGAATTTAAGTGTCAGGGAGCTGATAGCATCTAGCCTAGTGGTTAGCCTAGTGGTTAGCCTAGTGGTTAGCCTAGTGGTTAGCCTAGTGGTTAGCCTAGTGGTTAGCCTAGTGGTTAGCCTAGTGGTTAGCGTGTTAAGCAAGTTGCCAGTTACTGAAAGGTTGCTGGATTGAATCCCTGAGCTGACAAGTAAAAAATCTGTTGTTCTTCCCCTGAACAAGGCAGTTAACCCACTGTTCCCCGGTAGGCCGTCATTGTAAATAAGAATTTGTTCTTAACTGACTAGTTAAGGTAGCATGGGGGTGTTTGCTATATAGATACAGACATAGATGTTACCCCCTTTATTTTTTAGACGCTTGTTTTAGCTGGTCTTTTACTAGGAAATCTTTCTCCAGAGTTCACAAATGTTTATTTGATGTGAAGTCATTGATGCTGATAGTTTATCTCGTTCTGTCCTTCTCTCAGTTCCCCCTATGTCTCTGTTAATTGGACTCTCCCAACCCTCTTGACTGTTAGAGAATACGAAGTGGAATCACTACATTAATCAATATTCGGGTTCAAATTTGTATTTATTTTCTCTTTCTTTCTCTCTCTCGCTCTCTCTCGCTCTCTTGCCCTCTCTCTCTCTCTGTCTCACTCTCTCTCTCTTTAGGACCTAAGTGCGCTGGCTAAGGAGCTGAGAGAGTTGAGGGTAGAGGAGGGCAGTAGACCTCCAGTGAAGGTGAGAAAGGTAATGTTTGTGACAAAGCGTATCCACTTTCAGACAGTATACTTTCATAGTGTATACTTTCATACAGTATTCTTTCATAGTGTATACTTTCAGAAAGTATACTTTCATAGTGTATACTTTCAGACAGTATACTTTCATAGGGTATACTTTCAGACACTATACTTTCAGACAGTATACATTCATAGCGTATACTTTCAGACAGTATACCTTCATAGTGTATACTTTCAGACAGTATACTTTCATAGGGTATACTTTCAGACAGTATACTTTCAGACAGTATACATTCATAGTGTATACTTTCAGACAGTATACCTTCATAGTATATACTTTCAGACAGTATACTTTCAGACAGTATACATTCATAGTGTATACTTTCAGACAGTATACCTTCATAGTATATACTTTCAGACTGTATACTTTCAGACATTATACCTTCAGAGTGTATACTTTCAGACAGTATACCTTCATAGTGTATACTTTTAGACAGTATACCTTCATAGTGTATACTTTCAGACAGTATACCTTCATAGTGTATACTTTCAGACAGTATACTTTCATAGGGTATACTTTCAGACAGTATATTTCAGACAGTATACCTTCATAGTGTATACTTTCAGACAGTATATTTCAGACAGTATACCTTCATAGTGTTGATGGTAGAGGAGGGCAGTAGACCTCCAGTGAAGGTGAGAAAGGTAATGTTTGTGACAAAGCGTATCCACTTTCAGACAGTATTCTTTCATAGTGTATACTTTCAGAAAGTATACTTTCATAGTGTATACTTTCAGACAGTATACTTTCATAGTGTATACTTTCAGACAGTGTACTTTCATAGGGTATACTTTCAGACAGTATACTTTCAGACAGTATACCTTCATAGTGTATACTTTCAGACAGTATACCTTCATAGTATATACTTTCAGACAGTATACTTTCATAGTGTATACTTTCAGACAGTATACCTTCATAGTGTACACTTTCAGACAGTATACCTTCCAAATAAAGGTAATAGATGGGATTCTGTTATCCCGGTTTCCAAGGTGACAGACTACTCATCCTCGAGCGAGGAGCGATCAGAGAGCAGCGACGAGGACGGAGAGACGGGACAAGATGGGACCGTAGCTGTCATGTAAGTGTGTGTATTTAACACAGATGTGTGTATACTAGGCCATCGATTTACAGTTGTAGTGAGTTGTATGTAGTGGGTCTGACTGTGTGGTGTGTGTGTGTGTATATGTGTGTGTGTGTGTTGCAGGCCGCAGCAGGGTGAAGCATATGGAGGTTTGACTGAAGAACCTCTGGCAGGCTCCTTCAACACAACACAGGACAGCACTCTGATCATGAGAGAGGTGAGACACCCGCACACACACACACACACACGGACATACAACTTAGCTTTCTCTCTCTGTCTCTCAGGCGGAGGAGAGGAGGAAGGCAGCAGGCCATGGTGAGAGTAACGGGTTCCATAGCAACCATCACGGCAGCGGTACCCAAGGCAATCTCCCTGATCTGGTCCAGCAGAGCTCCTCCTCTTCCCCCTCAACCCTGGATGCACTGAAAGAGGTAACACACTCACACACACACACACACACACACACACACACACAATGATTTAGTTTTTTTCTACAGATGTGCTCATTGCTTGTTTTCTTTCCAGCAATTTGGATCTAAAGCCTCCTTCTCTGCATTCGGTGACCCACGGTCCTATCAGACCTCCCCTACTGAAGATGAGGATGAGAGCTCAGCTGGTAATGTTGTGTTAATGTTATTGTAAGGTTGTAATGTAGTGTAAACGTTACAAAAAAAAGGTGCTTGTATTTGTCCTATTTTACACATGTACAAGTGTGCATTAATACTTGTGTGAATTGGAAATGTGTTTTTGAGTATCCCAACTCTCCCAGAGACACCCTCGGTGAGCGGGGTCACGGCCAGGGTCAACAGCGACCTTAGAGCAATTAGGGTTAAGTGCCTTGCTGAAGGGCACAGCAGCAGATTTTTCACCTTGTCGGCTCAGGGATTCAAACAAGCGACCTTTTGGTTAATGGCCCAAAGCTCTACCCTCAAGGCTACCTGCCACAACTATACTACAATGTTGTTCTGTGGTTTCAGGTCTGTTCACCAGTGAGTTACTGCATCAGGAGCAGGCCAGACTAGCCGAGGCCAGAAAGATCAGCGTGGTCAACGTGAACCCAACCAACATACGACCTCACAGTGACACGCCTGAGATACGCAAATACAAGAAGCGCTTCAACTCTGAGATACTGTGTGCTGCTCTCTGGGGTAAGAAACCCCAGATATTCTCACACAAATGTGAACACATACACACACATGCAAAGTCTCTCACACAAATGAATGCACATGCACTTATGCAACTCACTCGTGTGTATTCACACATACACACTGACAATGAATAATCTCTCTCTGTCTCTTTGAAACAATTTTCTCTCTCTCTCTCTCTCTCTCTCTCTCTCTCTCTCTCTCTCTCTCTCTCCCCTCTCTCTGTCTCTGAAACTATTTTCTCTCTCTCCTCTGTCTCCCCTCTCTCTCCCCTCGCTCTCTCTCCTCTCTCTCCCCTCTCTCTCTCTCTCTCCCCCCTCTCTCTCTGTCTCTCTCTCTTTGAAACTCTCTCTCCTCTCTCTGTCCCCCCCCTCTCTGTCTCTCTGTCTCTTTGAAACGCTCTCTCTCTCCTCTCTCTCTCTCTCTCTGTCTCTCTAGGTGTGAACCTGCTGGTGGGGACAGAGAATGGTTTGATGTTGCTTGACCGTAGCGGTCAGGGGAAGGTCTATAACCTGATAACCAGGAGACGCTTCCTACAGATGGATGTCCTAGAGGGACTTAATGTCCTGGTTACTATATCAGGTATTACCGACTGACCGCAGTAAGACCATTACATAACTGCAACATGACCACAGAGGGAGAACATTGCTCTGTTANTTTGTGTGTGTGTTGTCGTCTCTTCTGTGTGTTATTGACTCTCTTCTGTGTGTGTTGTTTCCAGTAAAGTACGAGAGGATCAAGTTCCTGGTGATCGCTCAGAAGAACGCAGTGGAGATCTATGCCTGGGCCCCCAAACCCTACCACAAGTTCATGGCCTTCAAGGTAACTCACACACCTGTGATGTGATGTTGTAGTTATGTAGACATCGTGGAAGTACAGGGACTCCTTGAGAGAAAATGCTGCACCGTTGTCTGTGACAATACTATGGGGTTTGTCACGTTGTTTGATACTGGCTACTCTGGGGTCAGTAGTAACACTTTTCTTTCTCTCTCCCCCCCTCCCAGTCGTTCACTGACCTGCAGCACCGCCCCCAGCTGGTTGACCTGACGGTGGAGGAGGGGCAGAGGTTAAAGGTCATCTATGGCTCCAGCCTGGGCTTCCATGTCATCGACGTCGACTCTGGCAACCCTTACGACATCTATGTCCCCTCACATGTAAGTCTGTGTGTGGTGTGATATATAGTTATTCTCCCTGATTGGCAGGGAGATAGCCAGTAGATAACAATTATCTCTCCCCTCTCTCTGTCTCTCTCTCTCTCTATAGATTCAGACCCAGGTGACGCCCCATGCCATCGTGATTCTTCCTAAGACAGACGGGATGGAGATGTTGTTGTGTTATGAAGATGAGGGAGTGTACGTCAATACCTACGGACGCATCACTAAAGACGTTGTGCTGCAGTGGGGAGAGATGCCTACTTCTGTTGGTGAGTGTGGTGTGGGGGTGTTTGTGTGTGTGGTGTGTGTGTGTGTGTGTGTGGGTGTTTGTGTGAGCTCAGCTTTGTTTTAGGCCTGTGGGAGCTTGTTTAGGTTTGTGTAAAGTTGAATCAGATTCAATCTCAACTCTGTTGTGTTCTTTCTCTCTCCTCTCTCTTTCTCTCTCTCTTTCTGTTTCTTTCTCTCTCTCTTTCTATCCTTACTCCTCCAGCCTATATCCACTCTAGCCAGATCATGGGCTGGGGGGAGAAGGCCATAGAGATCAGGTCTGTGGAGACAGGACACCTGGACGGGGTCTTCATGCACAAGAGAGCCCAGAGACTCAAGTTCCTGTGTGAGAGGAACGACAAGGTAAACAACATGCGCGCACACACACACACACACACATTCATATTCTCTATTGCCTGCAACAATCATGTCTTCTAATGCTGTTTGTGTGTTTGTGTGTTTGTGTGTGTGTGTGTGTGTGTGTGTGTGTGTGTGTGTGTGTGTGTGTGTGTGTGTGTGTGTGTGTGTGTGTGTGTGTGTGTGTGTGTGTGTGTGTGTGTGTGTGTGTGTGTGTGTGTGTGTGTGTGTGTGTGTGTGTGTGTGTCTAGGTGTTCTTTGCGTCGGTGAGGTCTGGAGGCAGCAGTCAGGTCTTCTTCATGACCCTCAACCGTAGCTCCATGATGAACTGGTGAAACTAACTCCTCCCACTTTCTTCCCATTGACCTGCTCAGCTGTCCATCACTGGCCAAATCTAATTTCATAAGCCAATTAAAACAATGGACCAAGAGAATCAAATCGCACCCTGAATAAAACAAGTGAATTGCAAAATAGGAGAGTCCAACACTGAATCGAACTCAGAGAATCAAACACTGAATGAATCGAACGCTGAGAGAATCAAATATCAAATCAGTGTGAAAGAATTGAATTGTATATGAATCAAGCTCTGAGAGAATCAAACTTGAAGACATTGAAACACTGAGAGACTACAACACTGTAACAGACTTAAAGGACTATAAAGAATGAAATAATAAAAAGATACATGACTATTATGAAGAGGAGTCTGAAGGTAGAGGAGTGTTTGGCTCAACGGGGGTGCTGGTTTTCCAGTTTTCCAAGATCTCGACTACTGTCTGTGGAGACGAACCGGTACTTCCGGATCCTAGTCTTTCTTTCTCTCCTCCACTTCACCTTTCACTTCCCCCTCTCTCTCTCCACCACTCCACCCCTCTTCTCTAAAATATCGGCTATGTCCCTTTAAAACAAAATCACAGCCTCTGTCTCCCTCCTCTTCTACATTCCTCCTCTTCTCCTATCCTTCTCTCCACTCTAAAGTCTTTACATTCTCAAGGTGCTGCATCAGATAAACTGTAATGTTATAAAAAATTAAAACATTCTGCTGTTTACTAGAAATATGCTTTCTGTCTTTTAAATAACACATTGTTCAAGTTTTGTTTCTTGTTTATTTAGGTACTTTAAAATGACTTTTGAATTGTAATGTTAAGAGCTTGATAGCTTGCAGAGCACATTGCTAGTTTCTGTCGTTCAGTTTGTATGTTTTATTTTATGCTGATATGCCAGAGAAAAACCTGATTCAACTGAGAATCATTTCAGAATTGTCTGAGAATGAACCACTCTGTGTCTGTCAGTCTGTCTGTCTTATCTGTCTCTGTGTGTAAAGAATTATTGTGTAAAGCTGTCTCCCACCTGATTTGTCTGGTCTGATTGTGACTCCTTCCTGTTTGTACAGTGCCTAGCATGATGAAGCCAACTGATTTATCTACCGTTGTTTTGTTAACTCTTTTCTGTTGGTTTGCCATTTTAACACTTTGATAGCATCTTATGTCCTTAGATTAAACATGATCATTTCATCTTAAACAAAATGTAATTATTTTTTTTTTTAATTATGTTTAAGAGCTTTTATGAAATACATTTGCATTTCTGAAAACAAAGACAAGAACATTGAAGCTGTTAATACTTCCTTAATGCCATGCTGTAGAACTTCATTACCCAGAATGCAACAGTTCTGTAAGGCGTGTGTGAGTGGCTCATAGATGTATATTTAGTGACTACAAACACATTCATCTAAGAAACATTACATTCACCGAGACCCACTCCCTCAAATTACAAACTACAAAGTGTAGGGGCAACACTTTTGTCCGGATATTAAACTTCCAGACTGCTCCTTTAAATGTCATGCTTAAATTACTGTTATGGAGGCAGGTTGCTTTTTAAAATGTTAGCAATAAAGAGCTGTGCTGATTGAACTTGTGTGTGTGCGTGTGTGTGTGTGTGTGTGTGAGAGAAAGAGAGGGGTGTGGGGTGTATCACTCTCTCAATCTGGTGAATAGACTGCTGATCACTACTGTTGGACTCGGGACCTCTTTGTTTCTGAACGACAAACTCATCACTAATGTTTTGGTTTCTATGTTTTGTAAAACAGAAAAATAAATGATACTAGAACATTATTCCGTTTTTGGTTTAGATTCTGTGGTTTGTGTGTGTGTGTGTGTGTAGGGGTTGCAGTGTAAGTTATCAGCTGAGGCCACTGACCCTCAGACTTTGTCCCTGTAGAGGTATATCATTAACTCTACCTAATACTGTCCCTCCCTGTGTGTGTGTGTCAGACCTTCCCCCTCATTTAGAGCCAATGTGCTGAGCTCAGGATGACCAGGGTGTGTGTGAACAGTGGACACTAGCTCAGACACTGTGTGTGTGTGTTCACTAATCACTACACTGAGTTTAACCACCATGAAAACAGGGAGACAAACACAACCTAAGATAGTGTGTTAGGAACCATGTGTGATGTTAATGACATGAATGATAAATGCTCAACAATATGGTGTACAGATAGAGAGGTCCTTTGCTCCGGTGTGTCTTTCTGTCCAGTGCTGTGTGTATGTTGAGATGAGTGCATGGACACAGCGTGATCCCAGCGATTGATGATTACCCTGGAAGTGTGTGTGTGATCAGTTCGTGTTGTTGGAGCTGGTGCAAAGACTCTGAACCCATCATGGAGTCGGAAAAGGTAAGATCTCTCTCCGTACACTTTTACCCACTCTAGCTCTCACACACACACACACACGCGCTCGTTTTGAGGTATCTAATCCATTTACTAAACAAACGTTGAAAGCCAAGCTGTTGGTTTTATAATATAGTAAAAGCTCCTACTGTTCAATCCTGACTGACCGATGCTCTGTAGCTACACACAAGGAGTGTGTGTGTGTGTGTGTGTGTGTGTGTGTGTGTGTGTGTGTGTGTGTGTGTGTGTGTGAGAGAGTGTGTGTATGTGTGCATCGTGTGTCGTGATGAAACCGAGGGAGAGGACCATTGATTTGACAGTTCATTTGTTGATGGCATGAGAGAGCTGGTTATATCACTGAGTGATTCATCATATTAGATGTCTGTTTTTTAGTTCTGAGAAACACACATCTGTTAACAGGAACTGCAGCAAGCAGTATGTGTTTTATTCCATCAGTGACACACCTTTATAACTTTGTTGAGGGCTAGATCAGCTTTAATATTACAGACAGATTTTACCTTCCATCATTGTAATTGTCTGCATCATTTCCAATCCCCCGTATATATATTTTTTGTAAATATAGATTATTTTAAATATATATATTTTTAAATTATATTTTCCTTCTTTATTATTTTCCCCTAACCCTACCACCCCTCCCCTAATTGGAGTGGACAACAATACTTAGACTTCTACTTCTACTTCCATACTACATACATTTCATCTTTTGTTTGTTTTTAGTCCCATCCTTCAGCTACAGTACCCTCAAACCCTCCCATCTATTTCTGAAGACCATCCAGTTTTAATTTCTAGCTGCCATAGATTTTCCACTGTGTGATGTTTCACAAAAGTTCTGAACCTTTCTATTCTTGTAGTTTCTACAGGTTGTAAATGAAAGATAAACACATTTGCTAAGAGTATTATGATATTATTGGTCGATTGACTCTGACCCATTGACAAATCACCCAGCAGTGCTATTTGCAGAGTTAGCTCCAAGTAAATGTTGCAATTGTTTAGCCATTCCTGAACCTGTGACCGAAAACAAGCGACATATGGACAGTGCAAGAACAAATGATCTAATTATTCTGTCTCTTCGCAGCAAAATCTGCAGAGCTGGGATGGTTGTATCCCCCACCTATATAACATTCTACTGGTTGCAAGAATTTTCTATAATAATTTAAATGGATAAACTCTCCATTTTGTGTCTCAGTTCATAGACCATGTGCCATGGAATCGGTACATCCAACTATATTGCAACCTGTATGGCGCCGCGGTCAATGTTCTGGTCCTCAAGGAAAACTGATGTATTTTTGTATTTATTACAGGTTTTTTTTGTTGCCAATTTTGGTCTTTAATGCAGGGCCAAAAAACTAGTTCCCTACCTTCTCCCTACCTTTCCACTTGCCTTCTCCCTACCTTTCCACTTGCCTTCTCCCTACCTTTCCACTTGCCTTCTCCCTACCTTTCCACTTGCCTCCTCCCTACCTTTCCACTTGCCATCTCCCTACCTTTCCACTTGCCTCCTCCATTTTAGCGGTAATGCTGCAAACAGTCGGTTGTAATTTTGGCCAGAGCAGAAATGTCCATATATTTTTATTAACAGCATGTCACACACCTAATTCAACTAGTCACCTAAATATCAAGCCCTTGATTAGTTGAATCAGGAAACAGTAACACTGAGTAATGTGAAGATGTTTTGTTGCTCTGTTATAAACAGTATTTTACAGCAGATGGGACTCGTGGTGCATTGAACTGGTTCCCTGCACACTATGTCAGCGCATTACAGGCACCTTTTCATATCTGTATGTCCTACAGCAGCTGACAGGCACTCTAACCCTAGCAGTGTTTTCAGCAGTCTTGGGTTCTCTACAGTACGGATACAGCCTGGGAGTCATCAATGCGCCACAGAAGGTACACACACACTGTTTATTTTAGTAATGAGTAAACAGCAATTACTATTATAAACCTTTACTTTGTTTCCTAGGTGATAGAGCAGCATTATGGGCGGTCCCTGGGGGTGCTCCCTGAGGAGCCTCTCCTCCTATCAGAGAACGGTACAGGGACAGAGAAGCAGGAAGTGCATCCCTCTGTGGTCATGTATTGGTCTCTGTCTGTGTCGATCTTCTCCATCGGGGGCATGGTGTCGTCCTTCCTGGTGGGCTTCATTGGAGACCTGAGAGGAAGGTGTGTGTGAGCATCCAACCTCCCTCTTCCTTTATCTGTCTCAAGATGAAGCTGAATGTGCTCGTGTGACTGACAGGGTTTGAACTCGGGTCGTCTATATGCCACAAGACTGTGTTAGCCCACTGAACTAATTCCTATGCTGCCTGTGCAGGGTGAAGGGCATGTTGATGGTGAATGTGTTAGCAGTAATAGCAGGTCTACTGATGGTGATGGCTAAGATGTGGAAACCTCACGTCATGGTCATCGCTGGACGATTTGTCATGGGATTCTACTGTGGTGAGTAATCAATAAATGAGGTCACACACTAGACTACATCAGGAAGGAAGTATTTGGCCCAGCTCTGTCCACTACATTCTTATCACTACAAGTGTAAACAAGGCTGGTACTGACTCTCTT
>QNTS01015172.1:0-11147 GCA_003317085.1 Hucho hucho
GGGTCTCTCTCTCACCTTGTTGAACAGGAGAAACACAGATAACCCGTCTCCATTCTTCTCCAGTATCTCACGGCAGTTTTGGAGGTGATGGTAACAGCCATTTTCTTTTAGAGTTATTTGTAGGTAGATTTAGGGCAGGGGTGGCTGGTAGGGGGTTGAGTAAACTAACGCCTGTGGCTCTCTCCTCTATCCCTCGGCCTGAGTGTGGTTGTCAAGGAGACCGGCTGCTTGGAGGTAGTTGCCGGGGGTAACATGGGGATGTGAAAAGGACGGATGGCTGGTAATATTTCACTGGGTGGCAAGGGGAGGGATGAGTGACACACACATACACACTGCAACACGTGCACACGCACACATACCAGCAATCAGAGGCCAGGCAGGCGTACAAAAAGCTGGCAGCCAATCAGCTCTTCAAATGAGTAAAACCCTGAATTCTCAGTGGTGCTAATGGCTGGTGTGTGTGTGTGTGTGTGTGCGTGCGTGCGTGCGTGCGTGCGTGCGTGTCTGTGTCGGAAATGTGAGTGTGTGTCTGTCGGAAGTGTGTTTGTGTGTGTGTGTGTGTCTGCATGTCTGTGTCGGAAGTGTGTGTGTGTGTGTGTCTGCATGTCTGTGTCGGAAATGTGAGTGTGTGTGTGTGTGTGTCTGCATGTCTGTGTTGGAAATGTGTGTGTGTGTGTGTGTGTGTGTGTGTGTCTGCGTGTCTGTCGGAAATGTGTGTGTGTGTGTTTCCAGCCAAACTCCATCACAAAATCTTACTAACTCCTTACCGTAAATTTGCACACACTCATACACATCACTAAGGATCCCAGACAAGCTAGACAGACACTACAGGATACATATAGATTCCTCTGACAGAGGTTTGTTTTATAACTGAGAGTCCGAGAGAGACTTGAGTAGTTATTTGGCGACGAGAGGACACTCACACACACAGAGTGATGGATAGCTCCTGTCTGACTGTCTCCCTACGAGCTCCGATGAACACCTGGCACTCTGTTTGTCACTCTCTCTTACACTCTGCCCCTCCCTCTCTCTCTCTCTCTCTCTCTCTCTCTCTCTCTCTCTCTTTCCCTCTCTCTCTCCTCTCTCTCCTTCTCCCCCTCTCCGTCTGTGCTTAATTTATTAGGTCATCCAAGGTGTGCCAGAGATTTTTCTCAACAAATTATCTCAGTTCAGCTGTCCCTAGCTGACGTGTGCTAAACCAATATGAACCCCATGACCAAAACTGGCCTTAGATCAGCTGTGAGAAGTGATTTATAGGTGTCCTTATTTTAAGGTATACCGGTATGGATTTTTACAATAGTGTCTATGATGATATTTTGATACAGTGCTAAATAAATGGAAAGTTCTACAAGTTGGACTACCTCACTGTCAGTTTTGTCCTAGTTTGGTTGAGTAGAAAACCATCAGAATGGAGAAAGCCCATTGATACCTAAAGGGTTCTTTGGCTGTCCGCAGAGGAGAGCGCTTTTTGTTTTCCAGGTAGAACCCTTTTTTGTTCCAGGTAGAAGAACTCTTTAGGGTTCCATGTAGAACTCTCTGTGGAAAGGGTTTTCCATGGACCGCAAAAAGGGCTCTACCTGGAACCAAAAAGGGTTCTTCTACCTGGAACCAAAAAGGGTTCTTCTACCTGGAACCAAAAAGCGTTCTTCTACCTGGAACCAAAAAGGGTTCTTCTACCTGGAACCAAAAAGCATTCTTCTACCTGGAACCAAAAAGGGTTCTTCTACCTGGAACCAAAAAGGGTTCTTCAAAGAGTTACTCCTTTAGGTTCTAGATAGCACCTTTTTTTCTAAGAGCGTAGGGTCATGCAGTACTCATAAACATATTTATAACAGTCAGACTCTGTGTCTGTCCATTGACGTAGAGAGGTTGTAGGTCAAGGATCAGGGGTCGAATGTCAAATCAGAGGCCCAGACAGCGTCTCCATAGGACTTCCTCATCACCACACAAAAACACACACACACACACACACACAAAACAACCAACTTTTAATTTAGCTGGGAAATAAATCAAAGCTAAGTGACTTTATTATCCTCAGAGACAAAGACAAGTCTTGTCTGACTTTGGAGAAGTTATCAGTCTCATAAATATGATGTTTCTTATCACTAGTTTGGAACTCTGAGGTAAAGAGGGAAACTGCTTGGTTGTCAGATAAGCAAAAACTAAGTTCATAGTGAGTGTTTAACAGTGTCTCGAAAGAGTGGGTACTCAATGTTCGATTACGATATTAGATGTATAGATAGTGTTATGGCAACAAGAAAGAGGGGCACAGAGAAAAGAGAGGGATGTCAAGAGAGAAAGAGAAAAGATAAAAAAAAGAGATGGATGGTGGTAGAGAAATTCCTAAAGAAAGTATTACAGGGAGGGAGCGAGAGACTAAAACACACCTGGTTCCAAAATGCAACAACATCACACAGTATGTGCTATAGAGAGGAGTAAACAACACCATCCCTGTCTCTCTATAGAGAGAGGTAAACAACACCATCTCTGTCTCTCTATAGAGAGGAGTAAACAACACCATCCCTGTCTCTCTATAGAGAGAGGTAAACAACACCATCTCTGTCTCTCTATAGAGAGGAGTAAACAACACCATCCCTGTCTCTCTATAGAGAGGAGTAAACAACACCATTTCTCTGTCTCTATAGAGAGGTGTAAACAGCACCATCTCTGTATCTCTAAAGAGAGGTGTAAGCAACACCATCTCTGTCTCTCTATAGAGAGGAGTAAACAACACCATCTCTGTCTCTCTATAGAGAGGTGTAAACAACACCATCCCTGTCTCTCTATAGAGAGGTGTAAACAACACCATATCTGTCTCTCTATAGAGAGGTGTAAACAACACCATCTCTGTCTCTATAGAGAGGAGTAAACAACACCATCTCTGTCTCTCTATAGAGAGGAGTAAACAACACCATCTCTGCCTGTCTATAGAGAGGAGTAAACAACACCATCTCTGTCTCTCTATAGAGAGGTGTAAACAACACCATCTGAGTCTCTCTATAGAGAGGAGTAAACAACACCATTTCTCTGTCTCTATAGAGAGGAGTAAACAACACCATTTCTCTGTCTCTCTATAGAGAGGTTAAACAGCACCATCTCTGTATCTCTATAGAGAGGTGTAAACAACACTGTCTGTCTCTCTATAGAGAGGTGTAAACAACACCATCTTTGTCTCTATAGAGAGGAGTAAACAACACCATCTCTGTCTCTCTATAGAGAGGTGTAAGCAACACCGTCTCTGTAGAGAGGTGTAAACAACACCATCTCTGTCTCTATAGAGAGGAGTAAACAACACCATCTCTCTGTCTCTCTCTTTCCTTCTCTTGGTCTCTCTTTCTCTCCCCCCTCTCTCTTGCTCTTGCTCTCGTATCTCCCTAACACTGCTCCTACCATAACTAATTCACACTCTTAGAACTGTTAGAGACTTTGATAAAACTGTTCCCGAAATACACTAGAATAGTTTCATGGCTTTTTCCCTTTTCTTCCTCCCACTGCCTTAAATCAAGTGTGACAAGCAATCAGGAGTGTCAACTTTGAAATTATTGTCCAGCTTGAAATTCTAAATCTCGATGATGCAAGTTGCATGAAATTTAGGGCAGCGATGTAATATATTCGCCACCAATGTATGACACCCACTCTTCAAAGTTCAAACGTTCTCTAAATTATTTAGAATTTGACTGATGTTTGGAACGATCATAATAATGAATGTGACAAATACATCCTCTTGTTTTTTATTTATTCGTCTTCCTGACAGGCAGAAAGTGCATCCCTTCCCTAAGCCCTATTCAAAGATCACTGCAGTACGGTTGAAAATTATTCAGCTCAGCATTTATCAGTAGATTTTCTCAGTAGAATATCTCAGTAGAATTTCTCAGTAGAATATCTCAGTAGAATTTCTCAGTAGAATATCTCAGTAGAATATCTCAGTAGAATTTCTCAGTAGAATTTCTCAGTAGAATATCTCAGTAGAATATCTCAGTAGAATTTCTCAGTAGAATATCTTAGTAGAATATCTTAGTAGAATTTCTCAGTAGAATATCTCAGTAGAATATCTCAGTAGAATATCTCAGTAGAATATCTTAGAATAATTTCTCAGCGGTGTCAGTGTACCAAATGGTCCCCTATTCCCTACACAGTGCACTACTTTTGGCCCTATGGTGCCATTTGGGACACACACATTGACTGACTTGGTGAGTGTGTTGTCTCTTGGTAGTCAGATATTCATTCAACAATGACACGCACATGCTAGTAATCCCTTCTGTTTTCATCCTGGCTTTTCTTTTATCCTCCACGGACACACACACACACGCCAACCCCTTTTTATAAGCTTATAGCTTAGATAAACACAACCGTCTTCTCCATATTTCTTATTCTCTCTCCTCCCTCAGACCAGCCTGTCAGCAGAAGTTCCCTTTCTTTCTGGGGTGGTCCCTTCCTAGAGCGTTGGGCTTGTAACCGAAAGGTTGCTAGTTCGAATCCCCGAGCCGACAAGGTGAAAGATCGGTCGATGTGCCCCTGAGCAAGGCACTTATAATTGCTCCTGGGTCGCTGTTGATAATGGCACTCTCCGAGGGCATCTCAGGGAAAGGTGGGAAATGCAACAACAAAAAACACGTTTCTAAATCACACGTGTTAATACAAACACCCAGCAAATTATTATTATTTTTATTTCCTTCCATCTCTCTTCGTTTTTCTCTCTCTCTCTACGTCTCTCTACCTCTCTCTCTCCCCGTCACTCTCTCTCTACCTCTCTCTCTCCCCATCTCTCTCTCTACGTCTCTCTACCTCGTCTCTCTCTCTCTACCTCTCTACCTCTCTCTCTCCCCATCTCTCTCTCTCTACCTCTCTCTCTCCCGTCTCTCTCTCTCTACCTCTCTCTACCTCTCTCTCTCTACCCTTCTCTCTCTCTCCCCGTCTCTCTCTCTACCTCTCAATTCAATTTAAGGGCTTTATTGGCATGGGAAACAGATATGAGAGAGAGGAGGGAGAGGTGTGGAACCAGACTTTTTTTTTGATAATTTTCCACCATGCTGTGTGTGTAGAATAAAATGCGGGAGGTTCAGAGGTAGTAGGAAACACCACACACACACACACACACTCAGGCCTCTCACAGTGTATGACGTACGGAAACAGATGTGGAACCAGATGGAACCAGATAGACAGGGCCGGTGACTGTCACACACACACACACACAGGTCAGGTGACTATCACTCCACACAGTGTGATATGGAAACGGTATTAACATTTCACAGTACTGACAAACAAAGCACTGTTCATTTGTTCCTACCGCACCTCTCTCTATTTCTCTCCTCTCTCTCTCTCTCTCTCTCTCTCTCTCTCTCTCTCTCTCCCTTTTCTCTCTTTTTCTCTCTGGTTCCATCCAATTATCTCAATCTGTCTCCCCTCTCTCCTCTCTCTTTTTCGTCTGTCCATTTAACTCACTCCTTTAGGCCGAGGTATGTATAGTTTTATGTGCTCTAGGGCAACGGTGTCTAGATGGAATTTGTATTTGTGGTCCTGGCAAATTTATCTTTTTTGGAACAACATTATCTTTGTCTTGCTGAGATTTAAAGTCAGGGCCCAGGTCTGGCAGAATCTGTGCAGAGGATCTAGGTGCTGCTGTAGGCCCTCCTTGGTTGGGAACAGAAGCACCAGATCATCAGCAAACAGGTGACATTTGATTTAGGGTGAAGCCGGGTGCTGTAGACTGTTCTAGTGCCCTCGCCAATTCGTTAATATATTTGTTGAAGAGAGTGGGGCTTAAGCTGCATCCCTGTATCACCCCACGGCCCTGTGGAAAGAAATCTGTGTGTTTTTTTGCCAATTTTAACCGCACACTTGTTGTTTGTGTACATAGATTTCATAATATCGTATGTTTTTCCCTCAACACCACTTTCCATCAATTTGTATGGCAGGCTCTCATGCGAAATTGAGTCAAAAGTTTTTTTGAAATCAACAAAGCATGAGAAGACTTTGTCTTTGTTTTGGTTTGTTTGTTTATCATTTAGGGTGTGCAGGGTGAATACGTGGTCTGTCGTACGGTAATTTGGAAGAAAGCTAATTTGACATTTGCTCAGTACATTGTTTATACTGAGGAAATGTACAAGTCTGCTGATAATGATAATGCAGAGGATTTCCCCAAGGTTGCTGTTGATACATATCCTACGGTAGTTATTGGGGTCAAATTTGTCTCTACTTTTGTGGATTGGGGTGATCAGTCCTTGGTTCCGAATATTGGGGGAGATGCCAGAGCCAAGGATGATGTTAAAGAGTTTAAGTATAGCCAATTGGAATTTGTGGTCTGTATATTTTATCATTTCATTGAGGATACCATCAACACCACAGGACTAGTAAAACACGTCCACACACTCACTCACACTCTCTCTCTCTCTCTCTCTCTCTCTCTCTCTCTCTCTCTCTCTCTCTCTCTATCCTTCTCTGTCTCTCTCTCTCTCTGTTTCTCTGACTCTCGCTCTCTCTGTTTCTCTGACTCTCGCTCTCTCTGTTTCTCTGACTCTGTCCCCTCTCTCTATTTCTCCCTCTGTCTCTCTCTCTCCCTGACTCTCTCTCTCGCTCTCTCTCTCTCTCTCCCCATCTCTCTTTCTCTCTCTCTCTCTCTCTTCTAGTATGAATTCAGTTGAATTTAAGCAACAGCCACTAGTCTGTTGTATGAGCCGGTCCAATGATATCCACTTCACTTTCATATCATGTGTGGCAGCTGTAATCAGCCAGCCGCATCCCCTAGCAGCCCTCACTCACCTGCTTCTCTCAGTATCCCCTAGCAGCCCTCACTCACCTGCTTCTCTCAGCATCCCCCACCAGCCCTCGCTAACCTGCTTCTCTCAGCATCCCCACCAGCCCTCGCTAACCTGCTTCTATCAGCATCCCCACCGGCCCTCGCTCACCTGCTTCTTTCAGCATCCTCCACCGGCCCTCGCTCACCTGCTTCTCTCAGCATCCCCTAACAGCCCTCACTCACCTGCTTCTCTCAGTATCCCCAAGCAGCCCTCACTCACCTGCTTCTCAGCATCCCCTAACAGCCCTCACTCACCTGCTTCTCTCAGCATCCCCCACCAGCCCTCGCTAACCTGCTTCTCTCAGCATCCCCACCAGCCCTCGCTCACCTGCTTCTCTCAGCATCCCCCACCAGCCCTCGCTCACCTGCTTCTCTCAGCATCCCCTAACAGCCCTCACTCACCTGCTTCTCTCAGCATCCCCCACCAGCCCTCACTCACCTGCTTCTCTCAGCATCCCTCACTCACCTGCTTCATACAGATCATTATGCAGTGTTTTTTCCTTCCTCCCATTCCTCCAGTCAAAGTAGGCCTTTTCAAATATTAGCGATATAAGCCATTTTATTCAGTATTCTATTGTATTGTACTATACTGTATTCTATTAAACTGTACACTGAACAGTTAAATTCAATGTGTTGTATTGAGTAGAAGTGTATATTTCAGTGACAGGTTTTTGGAAAACGTGAACAAGCGTCCGGGGGTGAACAGGATGCTAGGCCACCGATTATTTTTTTTTTCTCCCATCGTGGTATCGCGATAATACTCAGTATCATGATACTTGGCCTGGTATTGTATTGTTTTTAAAATGTTGGTATCGTGACAACACTACTCTCTTTGCTCCACCCCTCCCCTCCTCTCTCTCTGTCTCCAACAGAATTAACTAAATAACCCTTCATGTTGACCCCTTGTTAAACGGCAGCCATTTTCCAGTTACGTGTTATTATCTAATCAGACTCTTCATGACTCCTTTGTGCTATTAGCCCCAAGGCACAATTCACTCTGATGACTGTGAGGTTCTCTTTCTTGTCGCTGACTCGAGTGGTGAATCTCTCAGTAAGAGAGGACTCAAAAGGTTTCTTCTTAGAAACGATCAATGATCTATTCATCTTCAAGAGAAGATTACCCCCTCCCTGCTTTTATGACATGCATGGACACACACACGCACACACGCTCACACACACACACACGCTCACACACACATACACACACACGCTCACACACACGCGCGCGCTCACACACACACACACGCGCTCACACACACACACGCGCACGCTCACACACACACACACACACGCGCTCACACACACACACACACACACACACACGGACACCTCTCATTCTTGTTGAAAAGTCTACAGTTTTTTTGTGTTTTTCGTGCTAGCTGTTAGACAGTTGAGTCTACATACACACACACAACACATATACACACTACACACAACACATATACACACTACACACAACACACAACACACTCTGTTTGGTTAGAGGAAGCTTTTGCGTGTCATAAAAGCAGGCTGAGAGTTCTTCTTCCTCTTATCCAGACAGAGATGGGAGGAGGTTGTGGTGGACGAGCACTTAAAGCTCTCTAATGCAAAATGGAGAGAGAGAGAGAGAGAGAGAGAGAGAGAGAGAGAGAGAGAGAGAGATGCTATTGCCGAAGGCAGACCTGGCTCTCAAGAGAAGACAGGCTATGTGCACACTGCCCATAAAAATGAGGTGGAAACTGAGCTGCACTTCTTAACCTCCTGTCAAATGTATGACCATATTAAAGAATTTGAAAACAAATCCAATGTTGATAAACTCCCATATCTATTGGGTGAAATACCACAGTGTGCCATCACAGCAGCAAGATTTGTAACCCGCTGCCACAAGAAAAGGGCAACCAGTGAAGAACAAACACCATTGTAAATACAACCTATATGTACAGTGCCAGTCAAAAGTTTGGACACACCTACTCATTCAAGGGTTTTTCTTTATTTTTACTATTTTCTACATTGTATAATCATTTTTTGGTTACTACATGATTCCATATGTGTTATTTGATATTTTTGATGTCTTCACTCTTCTCTACATCCTCTCTACATCCTCTCTACATCCTCTCTTCATCCTCTCTACATACACAAGGCTGGAATGGGCTACAAGACCATCGCCAAGCAGCTTGGTGAGAAGGTGACAACAGTTGGTGCGATTATTCGCAAATGGAAGAAACACAAAAGAACTGTCAATCTCCCTCGGCCTGGGGCTCCATGCAAGATCTCACCTCGTGGAGTTGCAATGATCATGAGAACGGTGAGGAATCAGCCCAGAACTACACGGGAGGATCTTGTCAATGATCTCAAGGCAGCTGGGACCATAGTCACCAAGAAAACAATTGGTAACACACTACGCCGTGAAGGACTGAAATCCTGCAGCGCCCGCAAGGTCCCCCTGCTCCAGAAAGCACATATACATGCCCGTCTGAAGTTTGCCAATGGACATCTGAATGATTCAGAGGACATCTGGGTGAAAGTGTTGTGGTCAGATGAGACCAAAATGGAGCTCTTTGGCACCAACTCAACTCGCCGTGTTTGGAGGAGGAGGAATGCTGCCTATGACCCCAAGAACACCATCCCCACTGTCAAACATGGAGGTGGAAACATGCTTTGGGGGTGTTTTTCTGCTAAGGGGACAGGACAACTTCACGCATCAAAGGGACGATGGACATCCTCTACATCCTCTCTACGTCCTCTCTACATCATCTCTACATCCTGTCTTCATCCTCTACATTCTCTCTTCATCCTCTACAGCCTCTCTACATCCTCTCTTCATCATCCTCTCTACATCCTCTACATCCTCTCTTCATGCTCTCTACATCCTTTCTTCATCTCTACATCCTCTTCATCTCTACATCCTCTCTACATACTCTCTAAATCATCTCTACATCCTCGCTTCATCCGTCCTCTCTACATCCTCTCTTCATCCTCTCTACATCCTCTCTTCATCCTCTCTACATCCTCTCTTCATCCTCTACTTCCTCTCTACATCCTCTCTTCATCCATCCTCTCTTCTTCCTCTCTTCATCCATCCTCTCTACATCCTCTCTACATCCTCTCTTCATCCTCTCTATATCCTCTACATCCTCTCTTCATCCTCTCTTCATCTCTACATCCTCTCTACATCCTCTCTTCATCTCTACATCCTCTCTACACCTCTACATCCTCTCTTCATCCTCTCTACATCCTCTCTACATCCTCTCTACATCCTCTCTTCATCCTCTCTTCATCCTCTCTACATCCTCTCTTCATCCTCTCTTCATCTTCTATATCCTCTCTACATCTCTACATCCTCTCTTCATCCTCTTCATCTCTACATCCTCTCTTCATCCTCTCTACATCCTCTCTACATCCTCTCTACATCCTCTCTGCCTCACCAACAGCAGTGTTTATGATGTTACATTACATAAAAATACAGTTGATCATGTCATATACACTTTCCATCACACACACACACACACACACACGTGTACTAACTGTAGATCATGCATATTGATCTTTAACTGTATCGATTAGGCCTAGTACTTAAACAGAAGTGATGACAGGCAGTAACCTCCTGTTGTTATTGCTTCGGTGTGGTTCAATAAAGATGTTGCTTATCAATCATCAATCAATCAGTTGTCGATACATTTATGCAACCCTATTCACAAATACCTATCTGTTTGCGTAGTGCTTATTCAGCAATCTGGGCACGACCCCTTTAACCCCTAAAGAGCAAACAGAGACAAATCAGATTCCTGTGATGCATCCCAGATGGCGCCCTACCCCTCTATAATGGACACTTCTTTTGACCACAGCCCTATAGACCCTGCTAGTGCAGGAGTTGGGTGCCATTTGGGACGTAGCCCGTCAGACGTGTATGTACATATAGTATGTGTGTCCAGTCAGCACCTCTGTCACAGTCGATCCTGACAAAGAGGAGCACTACAAGGGCTATCCGACTTGTGTGAATCTGTAGGGAGGGTCAATGACACAGGCTGCATCTCAAATCTGGCACCCTGTTCCCTATTTATGGCACCCTATTCCCTATAGGGCCCCCGGTCAAAAGTAGTGCACTACTATAGGGTACCATTTAAGATTCCACCAGTATCCCCTATTCAATACATTAGGGCTGTCTCACAGGGACACACACAGACATTTCAGATGGCTATTAGACTTGTCGATCGGTAGGGAGAGTCACATTAGTGACATGACATAGTGCACTTCTTTTGGGCCAGAGACACACATAGGGATTTCTCATATGATTCCCATACTTTCCTGTTGCTCTGAGTAAGGAGCTATATATGTGTGTGTGTGTGTGTGTGTGTGTGTGTGTGTGTGT
>QNTS01015193.1:0-19039 GCA_003317085.1 Hucho hucho
AGATGTAGTTAACTAACCAGTAGGAGTCATGTTAGAGAACAGACAGAGAGATGTAGTTAACTAACCAGTAGGAGTCATGTTAGAGAACAGACAGAGAGATGTAGTTAACTAACCAGTAGGAGTCATGTTAGAGAACAGACAGGAACCCAACGATAGACCTGTGGATGGGGCTGTACTCGCGGCCACACCCCCTAAGTTGAGAGCAAATCCTGTGGCTCCTTGCTGTGGAGCGGTGGAGGTGAGGATGGAGCCTAACGTCAGTCCTGCCCCTGAAGGGGCCGAGGAGGCTGCAGGGAGGGAGAAGGGTTGGGCCGAGGCAGATGGTTTATTGAAGGCCATACTGAAGCCCGTGGTAGGGGCTGTAGAGGCTGCTGGGGCACCTGGGAGAGACCAGAAAAGAGTGGGGTTAAAGGTAGATTCAACCGTATGACATCAACGGGTTTGTCATGCTAAGACTCAAATTGGGATCAGCCAATGGTAGACGTGGACGTCATGCCAGAAAGATCACCTAACGTACAGCCTTTAGTCGGTGCGGCAGCACCTGTAGCAAAAAGAGAACAACTCTATAACTACAATAATCACCAACACAAACATCTATGTGATGTCTGTGCATTTCCTTGTGCGTGGGTGAAAGAAACATCAAGCATGAGGCAGGTCTGTAGAGGGAGAGAGACAGGCAGTAGTAAAAACATGTGTGTGTACCTACCTGAGGCAGGAGTGTTAAAGGAGAACCCCCCAGTAGGTTTCTGCGCGAACAGGGACCCCCCCAGGCCCAGAGAAGAGGTGGTGGAGGCTGCACCACCCAGAGTAAACCCACCCGTACCTGCTGCTGCTGGGGTACTAGAGAGAGAGGGTGAGAATGAGAGGGAGCTGAGAAGTACAAAACATTGCAAATATGCCTCACCTGTTATATTGCAGTTTTTATGTCTCTGTCACAAACAATGTATATCTGTGTTGATGTTTAATGGGTACAGTAAGGATGACATAGCAAAGCCCCAAGTCTAAAACCCACACTGATTACAAACAATCACACAGCCTCTCTCTCTAGCAAACACACACGTTCATTAGAGAACCACAAGTAGTTGATGTATCCATAACACATGTGGTAGTTAGCAGTTGACCACAGCGCTGTAACATGACACATACGAGTCATTGGAGGAAGGAGTCTTCTGTATGAGGGTGTTTTGTGGTTCTGTACGGTTTTTGGAAGCATGGGGTCCTTATCTTTCATATCAGCTTGAAATCCTTTTCTAAAAACAAAAAAGGTTGAAGTGATACACCTTTGTAGGGTTAGGATTCCCACATGTCCACGTTACAGCGCTTGTTAAGGGAAAACCTACGGAAGACAGACTACCTGTGTGAATTAGGATGTGGACTACCTGTACTAATGAGCTATCTGCGTTTCTGAACGTCCGTGTAAACGGAAGGCAGATGCCACAAATATGTTGTCACTGAAAAACACTGTCACTGCAACCGTTAACAGTGTACACTAAATGTGTATTTTTGCATTTGTGAAATGATTGATGTGATATTAAAGTAGAGGGGTATTATGTTTCTAGAACCGTACCCCAATTGAGAATCGACTCGCGTTTAGATGAGAGTATTTGGCTGTTTTGGCGTCCACTCCAGAGTCAATTCGGCATTTAAACACAGCATGCAGCTAAGGAAGGTCCTTGGACAAAGTAGTAACGTTATGCTCCTTTAATCTAATATAGTTAGTTAGGTAACTACTTAACGTCACCATTTTGACAGTCGGGTTTATTACGATTACTACTGGATAGATAACGTTTGTTACCAACTGGCTAACTAGGTAGTTAACTATCCATGCTGGGTAAGTTAACCGCGCTGTGTCCACATGGCTATGCCGGAGGTGAATGGCCGTGGCTAACACGTCTTACCTGGCAGTGGCTCCAAATGAAAACCCTCCGACAGTGTTTGTGGATCCAGACCCGAAATTAAAGCCTGACATCTTCTTTTAACAACAGGCCAATAATTGTCATCTAACTTTTGTTAGCCGATTGTTCACTAGCAATCAACTGGCTTGGCGATACACAAACACCAGCGTAGAGGCCCAGTCTGACACACTGGTGTTATGAAATCATGGTAAACTAAACCAAAATAACCACTAAGGTTATTCGGCTATTTCAACTCACACGCCTAGTAACGTATAACATTTTTACCAAGATCTGAAACTTAAGTCATTTATGCATAAAAACAGCAGTAAAATGTTAAGGTTCCTTCTCGCCAGGTTATTCTTTCCGTTCCGCGCTTCACCGGGACTGTAGCTGTACCTTCCGACTGCATCGGGCTACTGGGACACTGACGTCTGGACGGTCATGTCGTGACATCTAGCGTTTGATCGTGATAATGACCACGATGTACATTTCTCATAATGTGTGTGAATATGTAAAATATATATATATATATATATATATATGTATGTATATATCTTTGCTAATTTTAGAACAGGTTTTAACATATGTGTGTGTTAATAAATATTACAGCAGAATGGGAAAGTAAAATGGCAAAGAACGTACTCGGACTTGACTCGAAACAACTGGGAACTCGGAAAAAGAGGTCAAATCAGGACGTCAGTTCTCTTCACCTCGGAGCTTTAGAAAAAGGCCTGAGGTCGAGTTTGGTGACCGGAAATCAGAGCTCGTTTTTTTCCCGAGTTCCCAGTTGTTTTGAATTTACTGATGTCTGAAGTCAGAGTTTTCCGAGTTCCCAGTTGTTTTGAACGCTGCATTACTAATCACGGGTTAGAAACTACAGTTCCCACAATGCCTGGTGTGTTTGTAGTCCGTGGCGGAGAAGTACGCCCAAGCAGGAAGCGCTGTGAAGAACCGACAGCTAGCATCTACTGAAAACATACGTGAACGCTCAACGAATGCCGGTAACAAAGTTTTATTTTTTAAAAGCTATCAAATAACATCAGCTTGGCGCACCTTGATAGTCGATGTGCGAGCCATATCACCGGTCAACTGTTTATATCGTTGCTTGCACTGACAGCTGTCAGCGAAATGGAACATATCCGAACGCCAAAGGTAAGAAAGCCAACTAACTAGCCTAGCTATTATTCTACCACCCAGTAAAACATTTAACATTCATGTTATGTAGGTAGCTAGCTAACAATAATGACTTGCTATGCAATAACGAATAGTGCGTTGACAGTGGTGCCCGAATAGATATAGGGTAATATTGCAGGGGTGGCTAGTTAGCCAGACAGCTATCTAATGTGTGTTTAGGGTTGGGGAGTAATGTAATCCGTTACATGTAAGGGATTACAAAACAAAAAAATGGTAACTGTAATCAATTACGTTACCAGCAGATATTGTAATCAGATGAAAGACTTTTGAAAAAGTAATTCTCTAGTTTTAAATTCAGAAAGGATGTTTTCGGAAGAAAACAAATGACACTAGTCTGTTGTCAATGACATTCAAATCAGCGTTGAAAAAAGGCACAAGTTTAAGTTTGTTCCACCTGAGCGAGTCTGGGTAGCCATTTGATTAGCTGTTCAGGAGTCTTATGGCTTGGGGGAAGAAGCTGTTTAAAAGCCTCTTGGGCCTAGACTTGGTGCTCCGGTACCGCTTGCCGTGCGGTAGCAGAGAGAACAGTCTATGACTTGGGTGGCTGGAGTCTCTGACAATTTTTAGGACCTTCCTCTGACACCGCCTGGTATAGAGGTCCTGGATGGCAGGAAGCTTGTGCCTTGCGGTTGGAGGCCGAGCAGTTGCCATACCAGGCAGTGATGCAACCCGTCAGAATGCTCTTGATGGTGCAGCTGTAAAACCTTTTGAGGATCTGAGGACCCATGCCAAATCTTTTCAGTCTCCAGTGGGGGAATAGGTTTTGTCGTGCCCTCTTCACGACTGTCTTGGTGTGCTTGGACCATGTTAGTTTGTTGGTGATATGGACGCCAAGGAACTTGAAGCTCTCAACCTGCTCCACTACAGCTTTTTACCAAAACAGAGGCGGGGTGGCCGTTATTGTTTCATCTGTGGATTTGCCCTTTAAACAGCTGCATATTATTCAGATATCAAAGTGTCACCAACAAAAAGGTAAACAATAGGCCTATAGCAAATGCAGCCTCTGTTTTGGTAAAAAGCTGAGGGATGGGCCTGGAGAAATGTAACCACTCTCAGATTAATAGACAGAGCTATGGATGCAAGGACTGACCCTCCATGATATCAAAATTATTGTTTTAACCATGTTATGAGGCTATACAGCGTTTGTTTACATTTACAATGTTTACAAACATTGGAGAAAAACAAGCGTGTGTGTGTGTGTGTGTGTGTGTGTGTGTGTGTGTATATATATATATATATATATATATATATATATATATATATAAAAAAAAAAATATGGGTTTTCATGGAGTGACAGTTGAACTAAGCTCATGAGGCATTTCTAAGTTATATTCTTCAAGAATCAATGGATTAACATTAACAACATATTTAAGTGACGTTTGCATTACATTTGGGTTTTAAAACATGATCCAAGGTCAAATAAATGCCCCCTATGCGAATCAATAGCAAAAACTATTCTGGGTGCTGCAGTAAAAGTGTTGTAGGGAATACTATGTACAACAAGATCCTGGGGGCAGAGACTGCAGACGGGAAACACCTGCAGGCAACCACACCCACCCTTTCACCTGAACAGAAGAAGTCTGTCTGTGATGTGGTTGTTTTGTTCAGGTGGAAGGGTGGGAGGCGTTGTCTGCAGGGGTGTTTCCCATCTGGGCTATTTCGGACTCTGCCCCTAGAACCCTGTTTCATCTCTTAAAGCACACAGACAGTCAGCCCCTGATATTTGGTTCATGGTTGGACTAAACTGAATCATGCAGATATCCGGACCGGAGCAAGGAAATATAATGTATTAAATTGGGACGGCAATGCACTTAGGATAAATGGTAAACAGAACAGACCGAGTCATCAGCTTGACTTCAGGCCCGTCAACATCCGTTTCTTCCCTCATCCTCTTTCCATTTCCTTTAGTCTATATATACACACACACACACACACTCACTAACTTCTGTTTTATGTTTTCTGCCTGTCCTTAACTGAGCTGACTGATCGCCATCCTGTGGAGTTGCCTAGCGCTGCGCTGGTTGCTGGGAGACAGAGAGAGACCTTTTCAAAGAGAGAGAATAGGCTATTTGTCTATATTCAGTCAAGTGTTCTAAATGATCTCATTAAAGTGAGACAACCTACAGGGTGTGGAGACAAAAGGTTCCAGAGTTAAGTTAGCCTAGTTATTCATCTAGTAACCAGTCAGTCTGTTCTACTCTGGTCCCACTGACTCTATGTTCTACTGACGTTGAAGCTGTGGCAGTGTTAGCGAGAATATGGTAGTAGGTATTTTCCAATACTAATGCGGTATACAAGGTGGTATACAAAGTGCATGATATTTTCCACTACTAAAACCATGTAATTACTACACCCATGTAGAGAACCTTGTCAGGAAACAAGCTGCGTATTGGGTTTTATTAGCAGTACAAGGCTTTGTTTTTTCCTTTACTGCCCCCACAGGGGGCCTTCTGCCGTCATTGTAAATAAGAATTTGTTCTTAATTGACTTGCCTAGTTAAATAAATAAAAATAGGGACAGTTAATTTTTTTTATTGGATCTGTGTGTTTGAGTGAACGAGGGAGAGAGATGGAAAGGGGGAGAGAGAGAGAGAGAGAGAAATAGAAACAGTAACAGTGCGTTCATGTGTTGGAGCTGAGATGAGCTGAGGGAAGTTTTATTGAAATTCCAGTAACAGGTGACATGCAGGTCACAGCCACTCCAAAGCTCTTCTATATACACAGCTGTAATTATAATTCACAGCCTTTCTTCTGGCTAAGTAGCTAATGCTCTGCTTGTTGAATAACTGACAACAAGTACTGTGTCTGACACATCTATATAGATTGACAGCTGCCTATCCTATTTCATTTCTGTGTGTGTGGGTGGGTGGGGGGGGGGTCATTGTTTACCTGGGCTCTAACCGTTGTTTACCTGTGTGTGTACTTGTGCAGGTGGAGCAGGTGCGTCTGTTGGACCGCTTCAGTAACAAGTCAACCAGCGGGACGCTGCACCTGACGGCTACACACCTCATCTTCGTGGAGAGCAATGCCGTCGCCACACAGGAGATCTGGGTGAGAAGGACCTTTATTCAATATCTCACACAGAGCTCTGAATTCAGATTGCGGGATTTCCTTTAGCTCCTGCTTGACACACACATCTACAGTGTACTTTGATCCATGGGTGTTTGATTGTGTGGGTGTGTTGTTGTCTGTCTAGCGGTGAAAGAGAATTACTGTCGAGACACCGTGGGAACCGGGTTCAGTCTTCCTCACGTGACAACTGTTGCTACAATAACCTGCCGGCCCAGCCTTGTCTCCCGTCGCCTTGGTAACCTGTTGACAGTGCTAGGTGGAAAGGGAAGGAGGGAGAGATCGAAGAGAAGGAGAGGGAGTAGGAATGGCCTAGGTTGAGCAGCTGAATCAGGTGTGTTGGTTGGTGCTGGGTTGGAGCCTGGAACACAAGTCTGGAAACCCTGTGGCTCTTCAGGGCTTTCAGTCACATCTCTGGTTTATGAAGTTACAGTCTACAGTGTGATTTCAGCAGAGAATCTGCTGCCAAAGTTCATACACAATTCCTTCCTCTTCTACTGTTGAGCACAGGGAAAGTATGTGTGTATGAGTTAATTTGGTAGCTAGCAGTCAGTCAGCATTTTAAGTCTCTCTCTCCAAGGGGCTTTATTGGCATGGGAAACATATGTTTACATTGCCAAAGCAAGTGAAATGGATAAACAAAAGGGAAATAAACAATGAGAAATTAAGAGTAAACATTACACTCACACAAGTTTTAAAATAATGTAGACATTTCAAATATTATATTATTGGCTACAGTGTTATAACAATGTGCAAATAGTTGAAGTATGAAAGGGAAAATAAATAAACAGATAAATATATGTTGTATTTACAATGGTGTTTGTTCTTCACTGGATGCTCTTTTTTTGTGGCAACAGGTCACAAATCTTGCTGCTGTGGTGGCACACTGTGGTATTTCACTTAACAGATATGGGAGTTTATCAAGCTTGGATTTGTTTTCAAATTCTTTGTGGATCTGTGTAATCTGAGGGAAATATGTGTCTCTAATATGGTCATACATTTGGCAGGAGGTTAGGAAGTGCAGCTCAGTTTCCACCTCATTTTGTGGGCAGTGTGCACCTAGCCTGTCTTCTCTTGAGAGCCAGCTCTGCCTACGGTGGCCTTTCTCAATAGCAAGGCTATGCTCACTGAGTCTGTACATAGTCAAAGCTTTCTTTAAGTTTGGGTCAGTCACAGTGGTCAGGTATTCTACTCTCTGTTTAGGGCCAGATAGCATTCCAGTTTACAGATTTTTTGTTAATTACTTGAAACATTGGAAAGAATTATCTTTTTGTTTTCTCATGATTTGGTTGGGTCTAATTGTGTTGCTGTCCTGGGACTCTGTGGGGTCTGTTTGTGAACAGAGCCCCAGGACCAGCTAGCTGAGGGGACTCTTCTCCAGGTTCATTTCTCTGTAGGTGATGGCTTTGTTATGGAAGGTGTTGTGTTCTGAAAATATGAAATGTACTTATTCATGTTACTGAGAGGGGAATGTATAACGTTTACATTATGTCAGGATATGTTATTGTTAGCCATCAGGGATCCTCTGGGAGGAGAAAAGACAGTCTGGTACGAGTCAACATGACAGCCGTGAGTTGGGGAGGAGTGAGCACTTTGGAGTAGAGGTCAGGTCAGATGAAGTGAGGAAGAACAGAAATCACTAAGGTTCTGAGTAGCAACAGAGATGCATTGGCTGTTCAGATGTGGAGGAGGAGACTCCGCCTAGGAGAAAGGGTTAAATATCAGTGTGAATGTCTTATGTAGCTGTAGCAACCCAATGGGTGAATAAACTTGGTTTGAGCTTTATTAAACATCTGTGAGTTTTAATAGGTTCATTTAGAACCTAACAAAGGTTTGGGAATCGCTTCCTTTTTAGGTAGTGTAGAATTTAGCGTCTCTTTTCTGGATTTTGATAATTAGCGTGAATTGTCCAAATTCTGCTCTGCATGCATTATTTGGTGTTTTACGTTGTGCACTGAGGATGTTTTTGCAGAATTCTGCATGCAGATTCTCAATTTGGTGTTTGTCCATTTTTGTGAATTCTTGGTTGGTGAGCAGACCCCAGACCTCACAACCATAGAGGGCAATGGGTTCTATAACTGAGTCAAGTATTTTTAGCCAGATCCTAATTGGGATGTCCTTTTGATTGCATAGAAGCCCTTCTTGCCTTGTGTCTCAGATCGTTCACAGCTTTGTGGAAGTTACCTGTGGTGGTGGTGATTAGGCCGAGGTATGTATAGTTTTGTGTGTGCTCTAGGGCAAAGGTGTCTAGATGTAATTTATATTAGTGGTCATGGCAACTGGACCTTTTTTGGAACACCATTTGTGTCTTCCTGAGATTTACTGTCAGGTCCCAGGTCTGACAGAATCTGGGCAGAAGATCTAGGTGCTGCTGCAGGCCCTCCTTGGTTGGTGACCGAAGCACCAGATCATCAGCAAACAGTAGACATTTGACTTCCGATACTAGAGTGAGGCCGAGTGCTGCCNAGCACTGAGGAAATATGTTTTTGTTTTTCACATAATAACCGAACACTTGTGGTTTGTGTACATGGATTGTATAATGTTGTATGTTTTCCCCCCAACACCACTTTCACTCACTTGTCTCACACACACACACACACACACACACACACACACACACACACCACTGTCTGTATTTGAATGTTCTGCTAGTGATTAACTATGCTGATGAATGCACATTTGAATAACTTCCCAGGATTAAAGTCCCTATAGAGTTGTGGGTTATCTAATATGCATTCACACACTGTTGGCATACAGAAAGATATATGAGGATCTATGCTGATTGCGATGATTTGTAGAAATGACATCAGACTGAACATGTCCAGTACCTAGGCCTTGTGTCATGGTCAGTCTGTCAGGTGTCATGTCTGTTTTGTGTTCCCCTCCAGATCCTGCACCACCACATAGCGTCAGTGGAGAAGCTGTCGTTGACCACCAGCGGTTGTCCTCTGGTCATCCAGTGTCGTAACTTCAGAGTGGTCCACTTTGTGGTCCAGAGAGAGAGAGACTGTCACGACATCTACAGCTCACTGCTCAGACTGCTACGACCAGGTACCTAATGTGTGTCTGTGTCTTTGAGTGTCTGCAGGATTCTTGAGTCAAGTGAAGTTTCAAAAGAATGTTCACATTTTCTCTCTCTCTCCCCCTTCTCCTCTCCATCTCCCTCTTCTCCTCTCCATCTCCTTCCCTCCCTCTCTCCTCCTCTTCCTTCCCACTTCTCCTCTCCATCTCCTTCCCTCCCTCTCTCCTCCTCTTCCCTCCCTCCCTCTTCTCCTCTCCATCTCCTTCCCACTTCTCCTCTCCCCCTTCTCCATCTCTCTCCTCTCTGCCTCCTTCTCCTCTCCATCTCTCTCTCCCTCCCTAGTATCCTATGAGGAGCTCTATGCGTTCTCCTACAACCCCAAGCAGAACGAGCAGCAGAGAGAGGAGGGCTGGCAGCTCATCGACCTGGGAGCGGAGTTTGAGAGGATGGGCGTCCCCTGCGACCAATGGCAGCTCACTGACGTCAACAGGAACTACAAGGTGGGGGGGTCTATCAGTAGTAAATGTTAGAGGCGTTGGCCTTGTCCAGAAACAACCCTTTGGTGTCTCCAGATCTAATGGAATAGGGTTGATTGGATGTTTTTCAACCTATCCTATGTAATATTCCCTCTCGTTGTGTTGTAGATATGTGAGACGTATCCCAGGGACCTGTATGTGCCCATCACAGCCAGTAAGCCCATCATCGTTGGCAGCTCCAAGTTCAGGAGCAAAGGACGCTTCCCTGTCCTCACATACTTCTACCAGGAGAAGAAGGTAACACATAACCCTTACTCAGCTTCCTCCTAACCCTTACCCAGCTTCCTCCTCACCCTTACCTTACCCAGCTTCCTCCTAACCCTTACCTTACCCAGCTTCCTCTTAACCCTTACCTTACCCAGCTTCCTCCTAACCCTTACCTTACCCAGCTTCCTCCTAACCCTTACCTTACCCAGCTTCCTCCTAACCCTTACCTTACCCAGCTTCCTCCTAAACCTTACCTTACCCAGCTTCCTCCTAACCCTTACCTTACCCAGCTTCCTACTAACCCTTACCCAGCTTCCTCCTAACCCTTACCTTACCCAGTTTCCTCCTAACTCTTACCTTACCCAGCTTCCTCCTAACCCTTACCTTACCCAGCTTCCTCCTAACCCTTACCTTACCCAGCTTCCTCCTAACCCTTACCTTACCCAGCTTCCTCCTAACCCTTACCCAGCTTTGTCCTAACATCTTACCCAGCTTTGTCCTAACATCTTACCTACATCCCAAACCTACATATAACCCAGTGGAGGCTGCTGAAGGGAGGATGGCTCATAATAATGGCTGGAACGGAGCAGATGGAACGGCATCAACCAGTTGGAAACCATGTGTTTTATGTATTTGATACCATTCCACTGATTCCGCTCCAGTCATTAACACAAGCCCGTCCTCCCCAATTAAGTTGATATAATCCCTAAAACATCGTCAGGTATGTGTGGCCTAATCGGTCTGCTCGTCTCTGCCCCCTGCAGGCAGCGGTGTGTCGGTGCAGCCAGCCTCTCTCTGGGTTCAGCGCGCGATGCCTGGAGGACGAGAGCATGCTGCAGGCCATTAGCAAAGCCAATCACAACAGCCGATTTGTCTACGTCATGGATACCAGGCCCAAGGTACCCAATCCCAACATGGCTAGCTAGCTCCTCCCACAGAAGTATGTGGACATTCTCAGTCCCTCTGTTTGTTTGTGTTCATCGTCCTCCCTCTCTGCAGTTGAATGCCATGGCTAACAGAGCAGCTGGTAAAGGCTATGAGAATGAAGATAACTACTCCAACATCCGCTTTCAGTTTGTGGGGATCGAGAACATCCACGTAATGAGGACCAGCCTACAGAAACTACTGGAAGGTTGGTTACGCTCAAACTCACTCACTCACCAGACAGACACACACTCAGACTCCCTCTACCTCTCTCTCTGTCTCTCTTAGTGGTGGGAACTCGTTCTCTGTCAGTGAATGACTACCTGCTGGGCTTGGAAAGCTCTGGCTGGCTACGACACGTCAAAGCTGTGGTAGACGCCGCCATCTTCCTCACCAAGGTAAGGCCATGGGCCTCCAATCCCCTTCTGCTCTTCAGATCTAGTTAGTCACACTGATGTTGGAATGGGTTCACTGGACTACATCCAACAACTGTTACATGTTTTGATAATGACAAAGGAAGTGCTTCACCTTTCACTCTCTCACAATTCCATTCAAAGAGCTTTATTGGCCTGGGAAACATATGTTTACATTGGCAAAGCAAGTGAAATAGATAATAAACAATGAACAGTAAACATTACACTCAAAAGTTTCAAACGAATAGAGACATTTCAAATGTCATATTTTTTATATATATATATATATATAATTTATTTATTATTATATATTTTTTTTCACCTTTATTTAACCAAGTTCTCATTTACAACTGTGACCTGGCCAAGATAAAGCACAGCAGTGCGACAAACAACAACACAGAGTTACACATGGAGTAAAACAAATATACAGTCAATAACACAATATAAATATCTATATACAGTGTTGTAACGATGTGAAAATAGTTGAAGTACAAAAGGGAAAAGAAATAAACATAAATATGGGTTGTATTTACAATGGTGTTTGTTCTTCACTGGTTGCCCTTTTCTTGTGGCAACAGGTCACAAATCTCTCTCTCGCTCTCGCTCGCTCCCTCTCTCTCCCCCCTCCCTCCATAGGCAGTAACAGTAGAAGGAGCCAGTGTGTTGGTCCACTGTTCAGACGGCTGGGATCGGACAGCCCAGGTCTGCTCTCTGGGAGCTCTGCTCATGGACCCCTACTACCGCACCATCAAAGGCTTCATGGTAGGACACAACACAACTTCCCTATGCCTGTAGAGATGGGTAAAAGGAATATCATGCCATCAGAAACTCTGTTCTCTCTCTCTCTGTGGTTCAGGTCCTCATAGAGAAAGACTGGATCTCATTTGGACACAAGTTTGCAGACAGATGTGATCAATTGGATGGTGACCCCAAGGAGGTGTCGCCAGTCTTCACACAGTTCCTGGAATGTGTGTGGCAGCTCACGGAACAGTTCCCCCAGGTAGGTGTGTGTGTGCCAGAATAGTCACCACATAGCAGCCATGAGTGATGATGATGATGATGCCTACTCTTCCTCAGGCGTTTGAGTTCAATGAGTGGCTGCTGCTGCAGATCCATGAACATGTTCACTCCTGTCAGTACGGGAACTTCCTGGCTAACAACCAGAGACTGAGAGAAGAACTGCAGTGAGTAACACACACACGCACTCACTCACGTACAGAAGAATCCATAGTACACACACACACAAACACACATACACACACAGTATACATACTAAACTCTATCTTCTCCCACCAGACTCAAAGACAGGACTCACTCTCTGTGGGCGTTTCTGTTGAGTGAGGGGCAGAACTACCTAAACCCCGCCTACTGCCCCGCCTACGCAGAGACACACCCCGTCCTAGAACCCTCCACCCTGCCCTGCCACCTCAAGTAAGATCTAGTCGTTTACCTCACCTCTCTCTCTCTCCTCCTTACATCTCTCTTTCAATCTCATAGATTTAAGGACAACTCGCCTTAAATCTACGGTTTTCTATAGAGCCATAGCTGAATGGAACTTATTACCGATCCATATTTCTCAGGTGAAAAGTAAATCCACCTTCAAGACAAAAATAAAAGAACATCTAATGTGATAGACCATGTGACTGGATAGGAAGTGGAAAGTAACAACTGAATGGTGGATGTGTTTCCTGTCAGGTATTTTAATGGTCTGTATTGTCTACTTGTTGAATGTTTGTGAAGTCTTGATTGTGGTTGTTTGTAATGTCTTGTTAGTTGGTGTTGGACCCCAGGAAGATTAGCTAGCGTTATGGCGTTAGCTAATGGGGATCCTAATAAAAAGTACAAAATTACTCTACCCTAAGCATTAGGCCTCTTTTCTCTGTCCTTCCCGTAGCTTTGTTACTCCTCTCTCGCTCTCTCTCTCTCTCTTTCTCCTCCCCTCCATCCCTCTCATCAACCCTGCCCTACTACCTCACGTGAATGTTACTCCTTAATTTGCCTAATTTCATTCCTCCCCCTCTCTCTGTCAGGTTCTGGAGGAATATGTATCACCAGTTTGATCGTTCCATGCACCCCCGTCAGTCTGTCCTGAAAAACGTTCTCACCCTGAAAGAGAGCAACCGCCAACTGGAAGACACAATAAAAAAACTAGAGGCTGTGAGTACACTCCTTGTTCTCACTCTCTCTTTAGCGCTCTCACCCTCTCTCTAGCTCTCTCATGACCTAATTTAACCCGGTCTCCTCTCTGTCCCACCAGAGACTACAGAAGCATGGCATCAGCCCCCCCACCCCGGACACCCAGGCCCCACCTAAAGACCAACGCACCCTCCCTCTCCCCACACGGCCCCACTCCCTCATCCTGGGAGCCCCTCTCAGCCGTAAGGAGGCGCAGCATCAGGAGGAGGTGGGAGAGGAGGCAAAAGAATGCTGCAGTGACACAGAGCGGACAGTAGAGGGAAGCAGCGGTTCAGAGCGCAAGGAGAGCTACGGAGACCTGCAGGGGACATACGGGGCTAAGGTGGAGCCCGCTGTGGTCAGCCTGGAGTTTGGAGTGGCCCGCATGACATGCTGAGGCATTGTGGGATTGGACTGGAATGGAGGGAGGGGAGGGGGGGGGGGGTCTGAGAGATGCGGTGACTGAAGGAGGTGTGTCTGTGAGTGCGTGTGTGTTGTGTTCGGCCATATTCCTATGAGGGTGTACTGTATGCCTGTAATGTACGTCTCTGTGGAAAGAGACATTATGGCATTTACTGCACTTAGGCTGTTTTATGAATGTTGAAAGCACTAAAGAGAATAAATTAAAAGATGAAACCATTTGTTCTATGTATTATTCAACTCAGTAACTAAAGCGCTGTAGGACCCCTTCCAGACATCAGACTGTCTGCTCTGATCTCTTGATGTGTAAACCATCAGATCCTAGCCGATCCGTTGTGAACATCCCATATTTAATGTTCTCAATATTGAGATCCTCCCAACGGGACCACAGCCAGGTACAGATTTTAGTCCTAAAACTCTTCCATCCTCTGTCAAAGCCAGATCAACTTTGGATAACCCTGTTTTAACATGTGGATGGCATGATTCCACTTTAATCTGAATGATGATGGTTGCTGCATCATGTCCAAGTCCAACATTCAGCCATGGACATGGCATTGATGAGATAATCCCACTGGCTCTCTTGCATTGATTGGATAATCCAATTGGTTACCTCTGTCTGACTGGATGAGGTCATGACCCCATTTTGAAGACATTGCCATGGTAACTCTGGGGTCATGGAACACTAGAGGGGTCACACGGGGTCAGCAGAAGAGCAAGGAGGCTGTGTGTGAGAGAGATTTGACAGGCTCTTTCTATATACTATCAGAGTTATTGACCAATCAGGCCCAGTTTCTAAGAGGAGACACATCAGCCTTCAAGATGTTCCAGACAGTTCTAGACAGTTTTCAGACCATGTTAAATCGGTGAAAACAGCCATCGTTCCCTCACATCCAGCAGGTGGTCGCTATAACACACCGTGGTGACAGCAGTCAATAAGACAGTCTCCTGTTGGACTAGACTAACAGACCCCTGGCTACTATCACTATAGGACTAGACTAACAGACCCCTGGCTACTATCACTATAGGACTAGACTACCAGACCCCTGGCTACTATCACTATAGGACTAGACTAACAGACCCCTGGCTACTATCACTATAGGACTAGACTAACAGACCCCTGGCTACTATCACTATAGGACTAGGCCCTCCTTGATTTCCCTTGGCCCCCGGGACCAGTGGAGCCTCACTACAGTGTAGTGTAGCCATACTATGGCCCATGCCGAGAGAACAGGACGTTGCTGTCCCCCAGCAGTCGCTACAGTGGTGTAACGTGATTAGACAGGCTGGAATGGGCTGGTACAGCTGGACCTGTACCATTTCTGTACGATCCCTACGAACACCATACTGGAGTAACGCCATGTAACCTCACACTCACTAGGTTACAGATGGTGTGTATGCTCGTTTAAAGTTTTTTGAGCTGCGTATTTGTGCATTTTAGAGTGTGTGTGAGTGTACTTGCTCCTAAACTGTTTATGAACACGCATGAGCAGTGAACTCTTTTTCACCAGGTCTCTACAAACCTCAATGAAGACACTCAGCAGCTATTTTCTGCTACCAACTCTCACAATCTCCCGGCGGAATTAGACGTTCATCCATGTTAATCAAACGTCAAATTTTGAAGTGTTTTAAGTTGAGGCATTAACTCTGAACGGTTAAGGTTTGAGATGGGCTTTATTTTTTTTTCTATTGCTGGATTCAAACTTGCAAGCTTTTGAATCCGAGGCCAATGCTTACGCCCATCTCTGTCCACAACAACCTAGCCAAACCACAATATTCTTGAAAGTAACAGCGCTCACCGTTGCCCCTAGTGGCCGGTTTCCACTTCATCTCCCAACGTCCTCAGACATGGATGGGCATCGGAAACTGACTTGTATCATCGGTGACCTGGCTGGTTTTATTCCTAGCCTGGGTAGCTGATTGTCTCTGCTTTCACTAATACATTGTTGGCTTCTGAAGACGGCTACTCTATAGTTGTGTGTCAGCTTTCTGTAAAGACCAGCTAAAGCCCTGTGGCCTGAGATGAAGAAGTCCTTGTTCTATAAGAGCTCTGGAGGTCATTGTTACTACACACAGACACACACACATGCTGTATTTGCACTCTCACTCCATCAATAGTGTCTGGTGAAGGGTTGGACTGCATAGACAAGACCTCCACACACTTCTCCCTCTCTTTCTGCGTGGTGAACTGGGCCTCCTTAATCCATTTCGCACCGTTGTACTTTACCTTCCATTAAACATTAACAGGTATTTTACACTACATGTTTCCCCTACCATCTCCCAGAGCACGCCAACATTCTTCCATGTTCTATACCCCAGCCAGCCATGACACTACAGAGGTACGCACACTCACACACACCCACGCTCCAAGTATCTTCATGCTCCCTTTTCTTGCTCACATTTAGACCAGCCCTGACATGGCATAAACAGTATTTTGACTCAACTGTACATGTGTGTTAATATAGGAGTGTGAAATAAAGAGCATTCGAAAAGTATTCAGACCTTTTGACTTTTTCCACATTTTGTTATGTTACAGCCTTATTCTAAAATGGATTCCTCATCAATCTACACACTACCCCATAATGACAAAGCAAAAACAGGTTTTTAGAAATGTTTGCAAATTTCTTACAAATTAAAAACAGAAATACTTTATTTACGTGAGTATTCAAACATTTTACTATGAGACTCAATTGAGCTCAGGTGCATCCTGTTTCCATTGATCATCCTTGAGTTGTTTCTATAATAGATTGGAGTCCACCTGTGGTAAATTACATTGATTGGACATGATTTGGATAGGCACACACCTGTCTATATACAGTGTCTTGGGAAAGTATTCAGACCCTTTGACTTTTTCCACATTTTGTTACGTTACAGCCTTTTTCTAAAATGGATTACATTTTTTTTTTTAATCCTCAGCAATCTACTCACAATACCCCATAATGACAAATGTAAATGTATCAAAAATAAAAAACAAATACCTTATTTACATAAGTATTCATACAATTTCCTATGAGACTCGAAAAATTTAGCTCAGATGCATCCTGTTTCCATTGATCATCCATGAGTTGTTTCTACAACTTGATTGGAGTCCACCTGTGGTAAATTCAATTAATTGGACATGATTTGGAAAGGCACACACCTGTCTATTTAAGGTCCCACAGTTGACAGTGCATGTCAGAGCAAACACAGAAGGAATTGTCCTTAGAGCTTCGAGACAGGATTGTGTCGAGGCACAGATCCGGGGAAGGGTACCAAAACATTTCTTCAACATTGAAGGTCCCTAAGAACAAAGTGGCCTCCATGGTTCTTACATGGAAGAAGTTTGGAACCCCCAAGACTCTTCCTAAAGCTGGTTGCTCGCCAAACTGAGCAATTGGGGGAGAAGGGCGTTGGTCAGAGAGGCAGCCAAGAACCCGATGGTAACTCTTGACATATTTTCAGAGTTATTCTGTGGAGATGGAAGAACCTTCCAGAAGGATAACCATCTCTGTAGCACTCCACCAATCAGGCCTTTATGGTAGAGTGGCCAGACAGAAGCCACTCCTCAGTAAAAGGCACATGACAGCCCGCTTGGAATTTACCAAAAGGCACCTATGAGAAACAAGATTCTCTGGTCTGACGAAACCAAGATTGAACTCTTTGGCCTGAATGCAAACTGCCACATCTGGAGGAAACATGGCACCATCCTTATGGTGAAGCATGGTGGTGGCAGCATCATGCTGTGGGGATGTTTTTCAGTGGGAGGGACTTGGAGACTAGTCAGGATCGAGGGAAAGATGAACGGTGCAAAGCACAGAGAGAATTTGGGGAGAAACTCCCCAAATACAGGTGTGCCAAGCTTGTAGCTTCATACCCAAGAAGACTCGAGGCTGTAATGGCTGCCAAAGGTGCTTCAACAAAGTACTGAGTAAAGGGTCTGAATACTTAAGTAAATGTGATATTTTAGTTTTTGTTTTTAATAAATTAGAAAACTTCTAGAACTGTTTTTTTCTTTCTCATAATGGGGTATGATGTGTAGATTGAGGTAAACAAATATATTTTTTTATCCATTTTAGAACAAGGCTGTAACGTAACAAAATGTGGAAAAAGTCAAGGGGTCTGAATTCTTTCCGAAAGCACTGTATGTGTGTGTACTTATTATGTCACAGTGTGGGGATTCTCTGCCAGTTCATAAGATGTAAAGCTGCTCTCTGTTCATTACAGGAACTACATAACACAAGGAGTAATCCTGGGGGAGTACACACACACAGGTTTAGTCTAATCCTGCCCCAGACACACTGGGGAGACAGTCCTCTCGGAGCCCCTACCCCCCCACAATCCTCATTACAGGACACCTGGGGCTACAGAGGGGTGACCAGTGTGTTTTCTGTCTGCATGCACATGTGTGTGTTCTTAATTCTGCATTAGAAGAAGGCTTATACTTAGTGTATAGCGCACCTTTCAGAGCGGAAGACATGACCTGTTAAATCCCTCAAATCTGTCCTTGGACAGATGTCCGTCTAATAAGTTTTTGGGGCGGCAGGTAGCCTAGTGGTTAGTGTTGGGCCAGTAACTGAAAGGTTGCTGGATCGAATCCCCGAGCTGAAAAGGTACAAATCTATCGTTCTGCCCCTGAACAAGGCAGTTAGCCCACTGTTCCCCGGTAGGCCGTCATTGTAAATAAGAATGTGTTCTTAACTGACCTGCCTAGTTAAAGGTTAAAAAAAGGTAGATATCAATAACATGGCAGTTCATTGCCCTGATCCATCCAACAACCATTACCATGCCAACCACTCACACTCCACTGTGCTTCAGCCCATCAATGGATTGAGTCTTTGGTCTGAATACAGTGTCTCTCTCTCTCGCACGCACACACACAGTAACACTCTATAATGTCCTCTAACTGTCCCATGTAGTGACGAGACCTACCCAGGGGGCCTGTGACAAAACACTCAATGAGAGTGAGACAGGGAGTAACATACTATTTTCACAACCACATGGACTGTATACAACAACCTTGGTTCAGTTCAACCATGGAAATATCACTTTTCAAGTGTGTGTCTCAAATGTTCCTGTTCCAGAAAGACAAACAGACAGTAAACCCTACTTGACCTGGTAACATGGCATCCAGGCAGGCAGACTTGACCTGGTAACATGGCATCCAGGCAGGCAGACTTGACCTGGTAACATGGCATCCAGGCAGGCAGAC
>QNTS01015221.1:23109-33997 GCA_003317085.1 Hucho hucho
GACAGAGAGGGATACTACTGTGAGGCTCTGAACATTATAGGGAGAGAGACTATCCCTGTCCATATTAATGTTATATGTAAGTATGACACATTCTGTCTATTTTTGGTGCTCTGTAACTTTACAGATTTCATTCTGACATCATGCATTTATAAACCCATGATCCTGCAGCAGTGTTTCCCTGGGTTCCTATGGTGGGGGTGGGGGCTGTCCTGACTGCTGGAGCTCTTCTAGTCACCATCTACTGCTCTCTGAAGAGGTGAGTCTTTCATTTACATGTACTGTATTAGTAAAACATCAACTTCCACTAGAGGTCAGTAGAGAGCAGAACTCACTTTGTCCCTCATTACAGGAGATCCACAGGAGGAAATGATGCCACAGCAGACACACAGGTAATAATGTCAACAACAAAAGTTATTTCAATCCTAATACCATAGACAGTAAGCAAATTAATTTACATAAAAATGTTAGAGTGGTTCGTAAAGTGCTCATTCATTGTGTCTTCTTTCAGATTAAGGGACTCCCTTGTGACACAGCCCCTCAGATAGATGCTGAGCCCTCCGATTATGAGAACTGGAGAGAACCACCACAGAACCTGGACAGTGACACAGCCTCTCAGATAGATGCTGAGCCCTCCGATTATGAGAACTGGAGCGATCCACCACAGAACCTGGACTGAAGAGAACCACCACAGAACCTGGACTTAAGACAATCACCACACGACCTGGACAGCCTACTTTTCTTGTGTACCAATCTGTTGACTAAATATAGTTTAAGATTGTATTTCTGATGTATTTCTGATCTTTTTCTCTGGGATTTTGCCAGATACAGATGTTTTATGACATCAATAGTCCTACTTTCCTCAGCAACTAATTTGGATAATTTTGATTAAAGCTTTTTAACATATTTAGCTTCTCCCGATGTGGTTAATGATGATTTATTTTGTATTGCTGTCAGACATTCTGCATTTTATATTAAATTTTACGTGATACTATAGTGTTCAGTGTGTTGATATTGCTTGTTTTTTAATAAAAATAAATGTAATCAGTACTGTCACGGATCCCCCTGGAACTGCTGCTCATTCCGTCCACCAGCTCCGGAGGTCTACGTCACCGGCCTTCCAGGCGTCACTGAACTGGATTCATTACCACCAACCCCGGACTGTCTTGTCTCATTACGCACTCCTGGTTCCCATTCCCCCTGATTTCAGACCCATTGACTTTCCACATTTTGTTAAGTTACAGCCTTATTCTAAAATTGATGAAATAGTTTATTTTCCCCTCAAACTACACACAATACCCATTAATGACAAAGCAAAAACAGGTTCAATTTTTTTTGCAAATGTAGAAAAAAAATAGTGAAATATCACATTTACACAACACAACTAACCACTTACCTGGAATAAGTTGTCGACATGCTCCATGGGTAAACTGTTGTGCATACAGGGGTACATTTTTATACTATTTAACCAGGTAAATTGACACATTCTCATTTACAGCAATGACCTGGGGAATAGTTTCAGGGAGAAGAGGAGGATGAATCAGCCAATTGGAAGCTGGGGATGATTAGGTGACCTTGATGGTATGAGGGCAAGATTGGGAATTTAGCCAGGACACCGGGGTGGACACACCCCTACTCGTATGATAAGTGCCATGGGATCTTTAGTGACCACAGAGAGTCAGGACACCTATTTAACATCCCATCTGAAAGAGGGCACCCTACACAGGGCAATGTCCCCAATCACTGCCCTTTTTTAAGACCAGAGGAAAGAGTGCCTCCTACTGGCCCTCCAAAACCACTTCCAGCAGCATCTGGTCTCCCATCCAGGGACCAATCCTGCTTAGCTTCAGAAGCAAGCCAGCAGTGGGATGCAGGGTGGTATACTTTTATTATGAAGGCAAACTGCAAATTCCACTATTGTGCCTAATCCTTATTGTGGCTAGCTTCACGACACATAACCCGGTTGAGTTGAGCCTCACTAGCCAGATGAAGCTAGCTGGCTGCCTATAACGTTAGCTTTGGGCAACAGGGTTAAGTAGCTGGCTAGCTATTTATTTTCATGAACTGAAGTTCAATTTCAATAGGCAAACAAGTGGCAACCTAGCTAAAACTTACTCACTTATTCCTAAATCATTGCTAAGAATAATGAAAATGACTGCAGTTTCTACTGGTCATTGTTTTCAGGCTGGATGTATTGGTGCTAGCTTGGTACCAAGCTAAAGCTATCTACCCCAGAAGTTGCGGTCAAACAAATTTTCTTTTTTACCAATGCTGTATTGTAAACACATAGTTCGTGGCCGGTGTTTGCTTGTTTGCCGACTTTTTTGTACAGTTTTGACAGTGCTACTGTATCTTTTATGACACGCAAAGACCCAGACGCCATTCCATAGTATGTATGTTGTGAAGCTAATAGCAGTGACGCTATTACTGTGTAACTCCAGTAGGGCAACATCTGAAAAATAGCGCACTTGGTAGTGTGTACCGGTGCTCGACCAGTCGGCGAATTCCAACATCACCCACGACAGAGAATGGTTGATTGTCAAGGGCAATGAACTCCATTATCTTGGCTTTAAGGGATTTTGCCTTTGAGTTGTGTCTCTGAAATGTTATTACTCTTTCAAATGACTGCTCGATTTGTTGACTGCTTGACTTGTTGACTGTTCAATCCACACAGCAGACATTGTGGGCTAGGTTAGGAATGCTGTGTTGCATGTGTAGCGCCAAATTTTACGTGCCGTCATTATGTCATGTACCTACGTTATATAGGTATGCACGTCAGATTTGTCATCGGATTTGCACATCGGTGTTAAACTAGACATCGGGCCGATTCAGATGTTGGCATTTTTAGCTAATATTGTCCGATTCCGATATGTTCACCGATATATTGTGCATCCCTAGTATAAATATATAGAATAGTATATGTACAGCACTAGTTTAATAGGATGGACTTGACTAGGGCACAGTATATACATATGAAAACAGCATGTAAACATTTTCAAAGTGACCAATGTTCCATGTCTATTAACACAGGGCAGCAGCCACTAAGGTGCAGGGTTGAGTAACCGGGTGGTAGCCGGCTAGTGATGGCTATTTAACAGTCTAATGGTTTCGAGATAGAAGCTGTTTTTCAGTCTCTCGGTCGCAGCTTTGAAGCACCTGTAATGACCTCGCCTTCTGGATGATAGCAGGGTGAACAGGCCATTGCTTGGGTGGCTGAGGTCTTTGATAATCTTCTTGGCCTTTCTGTGACACCGGGTGCTGTAGATGTCCTGAAGGGCATGCAGTGTGCTCCCAGTGACGCATTGAGCTTATTGCACCACCCTCTGGAGAGACCTGTGGTTGCAGGCGGTGCAGTTGTCATACCAGGCGTTGATACAGCCCGACAGGATGCTTTCAAGGGTGCATCTGTAAAAGTTTGTAAGGGTCTTTGGGGCCAAGCCAAATTTCTTCAGCCTCCTGAGGTTGAAGAGGCACTGTAGCGCCTTCTTCCCAACACGGTCTGTGTGGGTGGACCATTTCAGATTGTCAGTGATATGTAAGTCGAGGAACTTGAAGCTTGTCACCTTCTCCAATGTGGCCCCATCGATATGGAGGTGTACTCCCTCTGTCTCATGAAGTCCATAATCAGCTCCTTCATTTTGTTGACTTTGAGGGAGAGGTTATTTCCCTGGCACCGCTGTTCCAGGGCACTCACCTTCTCGCTGTAGAATGTCTCATCGTTGTTGGTATCGGGCCAATCACTGTTGTGTCGTCTGCAAACTTGATGATTGAGTTGGAGGCGTGAGTGGCCACGTAGTCATGGTTGAACAGGGAGTACAGGAGGAGGCTGAGCACGCACACTTGTGGGGCCCCTGTGTTTAGGATCAGTAGATATTCCTCTTGTCTAGATGGTACACGGCAGTGTGCAGTGCGATGGCGATTGCATCATCCGTGGATCTATTGGTGCGGTATGTGACTTGCAGTTAGTCTAGGGTGTCGGGTAAGGTTGAGTTGATATGATCCTTAACTACCATCTCAAAGCACTTCATGATGACAGAAGTGAGGGCTACGGTGTGATGGTCATTTAGTTCAGTTACCTTTGCTTTCTTGGGTACAGGACCAATGGTGGACATCTTGAAGCAAGTTGTGACAGCAGACCCGGATAGGGAGAGATTGAACATGTCCTTAAACACTCCAGCCAGCTGATCTGCACATGCTCTGAGGACACGGCTGGGGATACCGTCTGGGCCGGGCCTGGTTAGGGTTAACACACTTAAATGTCTTACTCACGTCGGTCACGGGAGCGGCCCATGTCGGCGGCACTGTGTTATCCAAAAAAGCGGGCGAAGAAGGTGTTTAGCTTATCAGGTAGCAGGACGCTGGCTGGTTTTCCCATTATAATCCGTAATTGTCTGGAGTTCCTGTCACATACGTCACATATGATAATGGCATGTTGTACTACTACAGAAATCAGTGTTTGTGTGCTTATTAAATGTTACTTTTTTGTGTGGAATCAGGTGTGTGCTGCTGATAGGGAAAGAACTAATACCATTTGCAAAACATTTGGTCTGTTGCAAAACGTTTTGTAACATAAACTGTCTACTGTATACTCTAGTAACCAAACAGAAAGAAAACGGGAAGGGACCTAGCTGAATTTGTCCAATAGACACTGTTTTTGTTGCAAAACTTCTTCCGATTGGGGTAAACAGTTTCCATTGCAAAACAGTTTGCAACAGTCCAAATGTTTCACAACGGTCTGTGACTAATGAAAACACCCCAGGACCAGGATTAACAAACACCAGCATACACAGTCAATACAGCAACACTATGGTGATTATACTGATGCCTCTACTACCAGTACTGTACACAATGGTCAACAGATAAACAGAATTATAGTGGATGTTATACTACTACAGACATGTGTGGTTAAATATGACTTGGTCAAGTAGCCAGTGTTGTGTTTCATTATTCTATCTGATCTATTTCCTGTTTGTAATGTTTTATTAGTCCAACATTATCGAGGACATTATTATTAAGATGGTGAAGTAATGTTGAGATGCCAGTAGGGAGCGATTAGCACAATAGAATGAATGACGTCATGGAACTGACCAAATGAAAATGGAACTTTGACCTGTTCCATGTAGAACTCAGAGGGGCAAGGCAACACATTCTAAGATATTATAAACATTCCATATAGAATAGTCAACATATTGTTAACATGGTGCTGTTTTCATGAAAAGTGGAAATGTGGACATTTTGTCCATTATAGAAATGTAGGGCCCACTCTGATACAGTCACCTCCCTTTTCTGATGTACTGGTCTGGTCCTCATGCATGTTAATGTCTTAAAGAGGAAGGAAAGGACAGTTCTACACCAGCCTCTTGTGTCCTGACTACTTTAAATATGTGTCAACCACAGAACTGACACTTACTAGCAGTTTCCACACGCTGCCAATAAGTTGACTCACTGTACAAGACCTCTCCCCTTCACTTCACTCTGTAAGTACTCTTGACAATATCTTGAAAAATAGTTTTTGGTTATAAGTCATATACTTGAGGATAATGTATAATATTACGTCTTGTTATGTTTTGAGCTGTGTTTTGGTTGTTACATCAGGGCCAGTATTCATAAAGTGTCTCAGTGTAGGAGTGTTGATCTACATAGGGATGATATGATTAACCAGGGCAAAAAATGCCTGTGTGTGCATATATGTATGATAACAGGCTACATTAGACTATATATGTATAACAGGCTACATTAGACTATATTTGGACAACAGGCTACATTTAAGCAATAAGGCCAGAGGAGGTATGGTATATGGCCAATATACCACGGCTAAGGGCTGTTCTTACGCATGACACAACACGGAGTGCCTGGATACAGCCCTTAGCCATGGTATTTTGGCCATATCACAACCCCCCGAGGTGTCTTATTGCTATTATAAACTGGTTACCAATGTAATTTAGAGCAGTAAAAATACATGTTTTGTCATACCTGTGGTATACAGTCAGATATGCAATGGCTTTCAGCCAATCATAATTCAGGGCTCAAACCACCCAGTTTATAATAGGCTGCTATAGACTATATATGGATAATAGCAGTGTTGTAAATCTGGTCACGAGACCACATATTGAGTGTCTAGGTCTTGTCTCAGTGTTGGATACATTTGTAGTCGGTCTTGGCTCGGTCTCGTGAAGGACTTGTCTATAATAGTAATAGATATTCCCGAGACCAGCGGAATAAAAAACTAATTATCAGCTTCCATTCAGTCAGCGCATAAAACCTCTTCGGCAGGCCCAATATATACACTCCTTTCTTGAAACAGCATCTTAATAGTCTTTATATCTATTATAGACATGTTTGCCCAGTGGCGAACCTATAGGCCTTCTGTGTGTGACAGGTTCTGAATTCTGAAAGGACAGCAACCGTAATACCAGAGCATATAATCCCNACTAGCAGTTTCCACACGCTGCCAATAAGTTGACTCACTGTACAAGACCTCTCCCCTTCACTTCACTCTGTAAGTACTCTTGACAATATCTTGAAAAATAGTTTTTGGTTATAAGTCATATACTTGAGGATAATGTATAATATTACGTCTTGTTATGTTTTGAGCTGTGTTTTGGTTGTTACATCAGGGCCAGTATTCATAAAGTGTCTCAGTGTAGGAGTGTTGATCTACATAGGGATGATATGATTAACCAGGGCAAAAAATGCCTGTGTGTGCATATATGTATGATAACAGGCTACATTAGACTATATATGTATAACAGGCTACATTAGACTATATTTGGACAACAGGCTACATTTAAGCAATAAGGCCAGAGGAGGTATGGTATATGGCCAATATACCACGGCTAAGGGCTGTTCTTACGCATGACACAACACGGAGTGCCTGGATACAGCCCTTAGCCATGGTATTTTGGCCATATCACAACCCCCCGAGGTGTCTTATTGCTATTATAAACTGGTTACCAATGTAATTTAGAGCAGTAAAAATACATGTTTTGTCATACCTGTGGTATACAGTCAGATATGCAATGGCTTTCAGCCAATCATAATTCAGGGCTCAAACCACCCAGTTTATAATAGGCTGCTATAGACTATATATGGATAATAGCAGTGTTGTAAATCTGGTCACGAGACCACATATTGAGTGTCTAGGTCTTGTCTCAGTGTTGGATACATTTGTAGTCGGTCTTGGCTCGGTCTCGTGAAGGACTTGTCTATAATAGTAATAGATATTCCCGAGACCAGCGGAATAAAAAACTAATTATCAGCTTCCATTCAGTCAGCGCATAAAACCTCTTCGGCAGGCCCAATATATACACTCCTTTCTTGAAACAGCATCTTAATAGTCTTTATATCTATTATAGACATGTTTGCCCAGTGGCGAACCTATAGGCCTTCTGTGTGTGACAGGTTCTGAATTCTGAAAGGACAGCAACCGTAATACCAGAGCATATAATCCCTACTGGTGCATATCAAAGTAGTGTAGTGTTGGTACACAATTTATCAATTATGTGGTACAATAGAGACATCATGCACAAAGTAGCCTACACAATAGCAAAGCACTTGAAATATATTCAAACGCGTGCCGCACACAGCCTAGTTTCAACACCCGTTGAATATGGCCAGTGTCAGTAAACGTCAGTAAACTCATCGAGTAAACTCATCGCCAGAACGTCCGGTGTGCTCTCTGAACGTGAAATGCTCTGATTTTACGAACGAGCACAGTTGCAGTCACCAACGCTCTGGATAACATAACAGCATAACCAGCTCTGCTAGTGCGAGTAATGTTCAGTGAGCTGTTCTCTCTCACTTAGATGTCTGGAAGTAGCTAGCAAGTTAGCCTGGGTGCTTGTCTGCTGTTGTTAGGACATTCGGATCAACCGTTAAAGAGATGGGTGGGGCTAAAGCTTAAGAGGGTGTGAACGATGTCAGTGTTTTGCTTGTTATGTCATGTTTTGGCCTCTAGAGGTCCTCATGGGGCTATCGTGCCCTGCTTATTCAATTTGTAATTAGTGTTATTAGGTTCACATGTGTCTCATTCAGATGTGTGTATTTAAGTCACTCTGTCTCATAGCCTCTTTGCTTGGTGTTTAGTTGTTCTTTAGCCGGTTGCCAAGTAAGTGTTCTCTACTCTGAGACATTTTATTTTCCCTTGCCTGTGGAGTATTCCCTTCTCTGTTTTATTTTATGTGGATTTTCTCCTCTGGAGTTTTTTGCGGAATTTCCTTGGTAACAGTTTTGACTATTTTTTTGAAAAGCCCCGTTGGACTGGTTTTGGTTTTTGAGGATTACCTTTTGATGATTTTTGCTCCAGCTATGGATTGCTGTTGCTTGTTTTTGTATTAAAACTATTCTGCATCTCATCTTCTTCCGAGTGCGTCATACTGTTGGGTTCACCACCTCCAGTTGCTCAAGGATTGAGAGCCTGACTCTCACGCCAGAGACCTGGGTTCGAGTCCCGGCTCTGACAGAAACACCAAGCCAAGATGAACCCAGAGACGCCCAGTGCACGAGAACTCTTCACTACCGTGGCTCAGCATGAGTCCTCAGTCCAACGTCATGAAGCAGTGCTAGTCCAACAGGAGGCATTGATGGTTAAGCATTCAGAATTACTGTCTGAGGTCATGACCTCTGTCCGTCAGATCTTTGATAGGCTGCCTTCTACCCAAGCTATTGCTTCAACTGCCGCTTCGGTACCTCAAATTTCAGTTCCCCTTGCAGAACCTCGCCTACCTCTAACACAACGATTCTCGGGAGACCCCAGTGCTTGTTGTGGATTCCTCACTCAGTGTTCCCTTACATTTGAGCTACAGCCATCGTCCTTCCCTTCAGACAGGGCTAAGATTGCATATGTCATCACTCTTCTCTCGGGTAAGGCCCTCTCCTGGGCAACAGCTGTCTGGAAGGCCCAGAGCCCCTTCTGCTCAAGTTATTCTGCATTTGAAGAGGAATTCAAACGGGTCTTTGATCATCCCATCAGCGGCCGTGAGGCGTCTAAACGACTGCTGTCCCTCCAGCAAGATAGTCGCACTGCTGCAGAGTATGCCATCCATTTTCGCACTATTGCAGCCGGGAGTGGTTGGAACGATGATCTCGAGACCCTCATTGACCTGGCGATCTGACTGGATAATCGTCTGAGGGAGAGGAATTTGAGTCGCCAGTTTGTTTTCACACCTCCTGTCAGTTTAGTTCCCACAGAGAAGTCACCTCCGTCCCAAGGATTTCCTGAACCGATGCAACTGGGTGGTACTCGGATCTCCCCATCAGAACGTGACCGCCGCATAAGGGAGTGGTGTTGCCTATACTGTGGACGGCCTGGACATTTCCGTTCTTCCTGCCCAGAGCTCTCGGGAAACGCTCGTTCCCGTACAGGCAAGGAAGGACTGTAACGGGAATTACTCGCGTTGCCCCACCTTCCAATTCAGGATTGACTCTCCCCATCACACTTTTTTGGGGAAATCAGAAGCATCAACTTAAAGCCTTGGTGGATTCAGGTGCAGCCGGGAACTTTATGGACTTATCTCTTGCTAGGAGCCTCCAGATCCCCTCTGACTCACTCGAAACCCCTAACAGTTACCGCCCCGGATCCAAAAATCTCAAACCTGATGCTCTGTCTCGAGTATACTCAAGTAGCAACCAAGAAGATCCTGTCACCCCCATTATCCCGAGCTCCAAGATATTGGCCCCCGTAAGATGGGAACTTGAAGATACAGTAAGACAAGCCCAGGCCCGGGAACCAGACCCAGGAGGTGGGCCAACTAACCGCTTGTTCGTCCCTAAAGCTGTTCGCTCCCAGGTTCTCCAGTGGGGTCATGTCTCTTTCTGACCTGCCATCCAGGCACTACTCGTACCCTTGAATTTCTCCAGAGATGGTTTTGGTGGCCGACCATCAAGGAGGATACAAAGACCTTTGTAAGTGCCTGTTCCACATGCAGTCAGGGGAAGGTCTCTCATCGCTTACCTCAGGGGTTGCTCCACACTCTCTCTATACCTCGAAGACCCTGGTCACACCTCTCCATGGATTTTATTACCGGACTCCCGCCATCCCAAGGTAACACCACAATTATGGTCAATGTTGACAGGTTTTCTAAGGCTGGCAGATTCATTCCCTTGCCCAAGCTGCCCACTGCTAAAGAGACTGCGGAGTTGGTCATTAACCATGTTTTTCGAGTTTTTGGCATCCCACAGGACATTGTTTTTGATCAAGGACCTCAGTTTTCCTCTCGATTCTGGCGGGCATTCTGTCAACATTTTGGGGCAACTGTGAGCCTATCTTCTGGATTCCACCCTGAGTCCAATGGCCAAACAGAGAGGTTAAACCAGGATCTGGAGACTACACTGAGGTGCATGGCTGCCAATAACCCATCCTCCTGGTCATCTTTCATTATGTGGGCAGAATACGCCCACAACACTCTACGCTCCTCGCCGACAGGCATGTCTCCGAGTAGAGAACACTTACTTGGCAACCGGCTAAAGAACAACTAAACACCAAGCAAAGAGGCTATGAGACAGAGTGACTTAAATACACACATCTGAATGAGACACGTGTGAACCTAATAACACTAATTACAAATTGAATAAGCAGGGCACGATAGCCCCATGAGGACCTCTAGAGGCCAAAACATGACATAACAAGCAAAACACTGACAAACGATGCTGAATGGGTGTAGACAAAGAAGGGCTCTCCAATAGTAGTACCAAAACATTCAAAGGCCATTTTCTCAAAAGTGAGTTTACAAGTTGATTAACATGTTTGGGCTAGGGGGCAGTGTTCGGATGTACGGAGAGTCTGATGTGCCCAGAGTAAACTGCTTGTTACTCAGGCCCAGAAGCTAGGATATGCATATTTCTATAACTGTTAAAATAATGTCTGTGAGTATAACAGAACTGATATGGCAGG
>QNTS01015242.1:4932-15020 GCA_003317085.1 Hucho hucho
CTAGCTTGATTGATTGAGTTATTGATTGCTAGCTTGATTGATTGAGTTATTGATTGCTAGCTTGATTGATTGAGTTATTGATTGCTAGCTTGATTGATTGAGTTATTGATTGCTAGCTTGATTGATTGAGTTATTGATTGCTAGCTTGATTGATTGAGTTATTGATTGCTTGATTGATTGAATTATTGATTGCTAGCTTGATTGATTGAGTTATTGATTGCTTGATTGATTGAGTTATTGATTGCTAGCTTGATTGATTGAGTTATTGATTGCTTGCTTGATTGATTGAGTTATTGATTGCTAGCTTGATTGATTGAATTATTGATTGCTAGCTTGATTGATTGAGTTATTGATTGCTAGCTTGATTGATTGAGTTATTGATTGATTGAGTTATTGATTGCTTGATTGATTGAGTTATTGATTGCTAGCTTGATTGATTGAGTTATTGATTGATTGATTGATTGAGTTATTGATTGCTTGCTTGATTGATTGAGTTATTGATTGCTTGCTTGCTTGATTGAGTTATTGATTGCTAGCTTGATTGATTGAATTATTGATTGCTAGCTTGATTGATTGAGTTATTGATTGCTTGATTGAGTTATTGATTGATTGAGTTATTGATTGCTTGATTGATTGAGTTATTGATTGATTGCTTGATTGATTGAGTTATTGATTGAGTTATTGATTGCTAGCTTGATTGATTGAGTTATTGATTGCTTGCTTGATTGATTGAGTTATTGATTGATTGAGTTATTGATTGATAGCTTGATTGATTGAGTTATTGATTGATTGATTGAGTTATTGATTGATTGATTGAATTATTGATTGCTTGATTGATTGAGTTATTGATTGATTGATTGAGTTATTGATTGATTGATTGACAGCTGCTGTGTAAGACACCGACGCGGCGGCTGCGGACCCTGGAGCGTTTCAAACGGCAGACCTTTTTCCACGGCGCGACCTTTGACCTGGCGTTACTACAGCGACGACCTGTGGAGGTCATCTTGGCACTGCGTGAGCGTCCTGACCGGCCGGCCAAGGCCCGACGAGGACTGACCCTCTCTCTACAGCCGTTAAGAGGCTTCGACTACGATACCCTGCTCAGCCCTGCAGGGACGCCTGATACAGACACACACCTGGACGACCCCGACACACACTCACACCTGGACGACCCCGATACACACACACACCTGGACGATCCCGATACACACACACACCTGGACGATCCCGATACACACACACACTCACACTTACACACACCACTACCTGGCCCGGGCTGCCAGAATCACCATGGACACACACACTCTTCCATGCCCGGCTCCACACACACTCAGAGGCCTCCGACACATGGGAAGAAGGAGATGTTTGTGTGAATAGGCCCTACGGAGAATGGTCACATACACACCTTGGCTAGCTGGGAGCATGACGTTATAGGAGTAGGACATTCCATGACGTCACTGGAAGACCCCTGACCTTTAGCCCCTCCCTCTCCTGTAGAATATTTGCATAATAAAGATATGTTCAGATTTGTAAACTTATAATCGAAAAACTACACAAAAAAACAACCAAAATATATATACATACACACACATCTACTCATTCCAGGGTTCTTCTTTATTTTTACAATTTTTCTACATTGTAGAATAATAGTGAAGACATCAAAACTATGAAATAACACATATGGAATCATGTAGTAACCAAAAAAGTGTTCAACGAATGAAAATAGATTTTAGATTCTTCAAAGTAGCCACCCTTTGCCTTGACAGTTTTGCACACTCTTGGCATTCTCTCAACCAGCTTCATGAGGAATGCTTTTCCAACAGTGTTGAAGGAGTTCCCACATATGCTGAGCACTTGTTGGCTGCTTTTCCTTCACTCTGCAGTCCGACTCATCCCAAACCATCTCAATTGGGTTGAGGTCAGGTGATTGTGGAGGCCAGGTCATCTGATGCAGCTCTCCTTCTTGGTAAAATAGCCCTTACACAGCCTGGTGGTGTGTTGGGTCATTGTCCTGTTTAAAAACAAATGATAGTCCCACTAAGCCCAAACCAGATGGGATGGCATATCGCTGCAGAATGCTGTGGTAGCCATGCTGGTTAAGTGTGCCTTGTGTCACCAGCAAAGTACCCCCACACCATCACACCTCCACCTCCAGACCAAAGGACACATTTCCACCGGTCTAATGTCCATTGCTCGTGTTTCTTGGCCCAAGCAAGTATCTTCTTATTGGTGTCCTTTAGTATTGGTTTCTTTGCAGAAAATTGACCATGAAGGTGTGATTCACACAGTCTCCTCTGAACAGATGATGTTGAGATGTGTCTGTTACTTGAACTCTGTGAAGCATTTATTTGGGCTGCAATTTCTGAGGCTGGTAACTCTAATGAACTTATCCTCTGCAGCAGAGGTAACTCTGGGTCTTCCTTTCCTGTGGCGGTCCTCATGAGAGCCAGTTTCATCACAGCGCTTGATGGTTTTTGTGACTGCACTGTTCTTGAAATTGTCCGGATTGAATGACCCTCATTTCTTAAAGTAATGATGGACTGTCATTTCTCTTTGCTTATTTGAGCTGTTCTTGCCATAATATGGACTTGGTCTTTAACCAAATAGGGCTATCTTCTGTATACCACCCCTACCTCGTCACAACACAACTGATTGGCTCAAACGCATTAAGAAGGAAAGAAATTCCACAAATTAACGTTTAACAAGGCACACCTGTTAATTGAAATGCATTCCAGGTGACTATCTCATGAAGCTGGTTAAGAGAATGCCAATAGTGTGCAAAGCTGTCAAGACAAAGGGTGGCTACTTTGAAGAATCTCAAATATAAAATATATTTTGATTTGTTTAACACTTCTCCGATTACTACGTGTTATTTCATAGTTTTGATGTCTTCACTATTATTCTACAATGTAGAAAATAGTCAAAATAAAGAAAAACCCTTGAATGAGTAGGTGTTCTAAAACTTTTGACTGATGCTGTATATATATATATATATATACACACATTAAAATACAAAAAAACTGTCATGGTAAGCACAAGTAAAACATTACAAATCACCCAGAAAAACAGTTGCATTCCTCTACAAATACAGTGCAATTGGAGAGTAAAAGGGTATGAATACTTATGTAAATGTGAAATTTCATTAAAAAAAAATAAACTCTTATTTTTTGGCACTATCATCAAGTTTTGGCAGTCTGATGGAATCAAAGAAGGCTGAAACATCTGATTTTTGAAGAATATAACTCTGAGTAAAATTCATTGAAGCAGTTTATATCTTTAGGATTTGTCAGCAAGGTGCCCACCCTCAACCAGGTTTTACCCTTTATGTTGTCTAGCCAGCAACCTTTCCGCATTATGTCTGTACCAGCACCATTGTCACGATCTTCGTAATGATAAACGGACCAAGGCGCAGCGTGCGTAGAGTTCCACATTCTTTATATTTAATGGAACGTACAAGACAACAAAAGAAATGACTGATCGCACAAGTGCGCGCACACAGGCACTAACAAAAAAAAAGTAAAAATATCCCACAACGCTGGTGGGAAACAGAACAACTAAGTATGATCCCCAATTAGAGGTAACGACAATCAGCTGCCTCTAATTGGGAACCATACACAAAACCAACATAGATATACAACAACTAGACAAAACCCCCCTAGTCACGTCCTGACCTAAATCACCATAGAGAACCCAGAGGGCTCTCTATGGCCAGGACGTGACAACCATGGAGGCCATCTCTTTTAGTTGTCTAGCCAGCAGCCTTTACGTTTTTTATTTTTATTTGCTTCAAATAGTTTTTGTCGCAGCTTTAATAGGAGGACCTGAGAACCAATAATAGAATTGTATTCATATTTTAATTTCAAAATATTGTTGTAGTCCACCTGAGAGACTGAAGTTCTGTATGTCTCCTCCAAAGCTGGGAGGTTTTTTCTATCTCATCCAGTCACATGCGATTCCCTTTTGTTATGGCAGACTCATATAAAATAATATGACCTCTCATAAACACTTTAAAAGTTTCCCGTAGTGTAGAATCAGATACCACTCCCGTGTCATTAGACTTGAGGAACTCATTCAAATTGGCTGTCATGCAGTCAATGAATGCTTGGTCTGTAGGCAAGGACGGGTTAAAGCGCCAACTGTAATTCTGTTTTGGTATTGAGGGACAACATAATTGGACTGTAGTCACTTATTAAAATGCTATGGTGTTTCGAATTAAGCACATTGGGTATCAGTTTGGAATCTATTAGGAAGTAGTCGATTCTAGAATAAGACTTATGAACACGAGAGTAGAATGAGTAGTCTTTGTCTGTGGGATGTTGCAGTCTCCAGATGTCCACTAGATTCCTGTGGGATGTTGCAGTCTCCAGATGTCCACTAGATTCCTGTGGGATGTTGCAGTCTCCAGATGTCCACTAGATTCCTGTAGGATGTTGCAGTCTCCAGATGTCCACTAGATTCCTGTGGGATGTTGCAGTCTCCAGATGTCCACTAGATTCCTGTGGGATGTTGCAGTCTCCAGATGTCCACTAGATTCCTGTGGGATGTTGCAGTCTCCAGATGTCCACTAGATTCCTGTATTTGATTAGATTCTTTAGAACCTGGACAGAGGTGATATTTGGTGGAGTACATTTAGACAGTCTGTCAAGATACGGATCAAGGTAACAATTCAAATCGCTTTCGATTATTAGATTAGTGGTACTAAGATCTGGGAGTAAATCAAAAACATTACGAAAAACAAATGTGGGTCATCAATGTTTGGGCCTTAGACGTTCAATAGAGTGAAAGGCAAAGAGTCAATGTTCCCTGATACTATGATGTGTGGGTCTGTTAGACATGGATGAGAGTTGAAAGTTGATGTTTTTACGAAAGAGATTAGCAACACCTCTAGCCTTGGAGGAGAAGGGTGAATTCCAGATGCCGCAACTCGGTGGCTTTTATATGGCGTTTCTTGCAGGAAATTATGTCATCACCAAGGGATTTCAAATGCTTAAATGTGACCGACCGCCTTGATTTGGTCATGTAGCAAAATTTGAAATAGTGTTTTTTACATTAAAAGATTACGTTGGCTCTTGTGTGAGGTAGTGACCTGCGACAATGGCCTAGTTTCCTGAAACGGATGGCTGAGACCGCCCTCCCCACTGCTTCCCCGCTCCCCCATCTCACGTAAATGAGGACCGTTGGGCATGATGGCTAGAACCCGGGCTGGCAAAACTCTGGATCATTGCTACTCTAATTTCTGCAACGCATACCCTCCTTTCGGCAAAGCTGACCACGACTCCATTTTGTTGCTCCCAGCCTATAGACAGAAACTAAAACAGGAAACGCCCGTGCTCAGGTCTGTTCAACGCTGGTTCGACCAATCTGATTCCACGTTTCAAGATTGCTTCGATCACGTGGACTGGGATATGTTCCGGATAGCATCGGACAACAACATTGATGTATACGCTGATTCGGTGAGCGAGTTTATTAGCAAGTGCATCGGTGATGTGGTACCCACGGTGACTATTAAAACCTTCCCCAACCAGAAACCGTGGATTGATGGCAGCATTCGCGCAAAACTGAAAGCGTGAATGCTGCCACCAGTGCTTTTAATCATGGCAAGGTGACCAGAAACATGACCGAATACAAACAGTGTAGCTATTCCTTCCGCAATCAAACAAGCTAAGCTTCAGTATAGAGACAAAGTAGAGTCACAATTCAACGGCTCAGATACGAGACGTATGTGGCAGGGTCTACAGTCAATCACGGACTACAAAAAGAAAACCAGCCCCGTCGCGGACACCGATGTCTTGCTACCAGACAAACTAAACAACTTCTTTGCTCGCTTTGAGGACAATACAGTGCCACCGACACGGCCCGCTACCAAAACCTGCGGGCTCTCCTTCAACGCAGCCAACGTGAGTAAAACATTTAAACGTATTAACCCTCGCAAGGCTGCTGGCCCAGACGGCATCCCTAGCCGCGTCCTCAGAGCATGCGCAGACCAGCTGTCTGGTGTGTTTACGGACATATTCAACCTGTCCCTATCCCAGTCTGCTGTTCCCACATGCTTCAAGAGGGCCACCATTGTTCCTGTAGCCAAGAAAGATAGGGTAACTGAGCACTCACTTCTGTCATCATGAAGTGCTTTGAGAGACTAGTCAAGGATCATATCACCTCCATCCTACCTGACACCGTAGACCCACTCCAATTTGCTTACCGCCCCAATAGGTCCACAGACGATGCAATTGCAATCACATTGCACACTGCCCTAACCCATCTGGACAAGAGGAATACCTACAGTTGAAGTCGAAAGTTTACATACACTTAGGTCGGAGTCATTAAAACTCGTTTTTCAACCACTCCACAAATTTCTTGTTAACAAACTATAGTTTTGGCAAGTCGGTTAGGACATCTACTTTGTGCATGACACAAGTAATTTTTCCAACAATTGTTTACAGACAGATAATTTCACTTATTATTCACTGTATCACAATTCCAGTGGGTCAGAAGTTTACATACACTAAGTTGACTGTGCCTTTAAACAGCTTGGAAAATTCCAGAAAATTATGAAATGGCTTTAGAAGCTTCTGATAAGCTAATTGACATAATTTGAGTCAATTGGAGGTTTACCTGTGGATGTATTTCAAGGCCTACCTTCAAGGCCTACCTGCCTCTTTGCTTGACATCATGGGAAAATCTAAATGTATCAGCCAAGACCTAAGAAAAAAAGATTGTAGACCTCCACAAGTCTGGTTCATCCTTGGGAGCAATTTCCAAACGCCTGAAGGTACCACGTTCATCTGTACAAACAATAGTACGCAAGTATAAACACCATGGGACCACACAGCTGTCATACCGCTCAGGAAGGAGACGAGCTCTGTCTCCTAGAGATGAACGTACTTTGGTGCGAAAAGTGCAAAACAATCCCAGAACAACAGCAAAGGACCTTGTGAAGATGCTGGAGGAAACCGGTACAAAAGTATCTATATCCACAGTAAAACAAGTCCTATATCGACGCAACCTGAAAGGCCGCTTGGCAAGGAAGAAGCCATTGCTCCAAAACCGCCATAAAAAAGCCAGACTACGGTTTGCAACTGCACATGGGGACAAAGATCGTACTTTTTGGAGAAATGTCCTCTGGTCTGATGAAACAAAAATAGAACCGTTTGGCCATAATGACCATTGTAATGTTTGGAAGAAAAAGGGGGAGGCTTGCAAGCCGAAGAACACCATCCCAACTGTGAAGCGCGGGGGTGGCAGTATCATGTTGTGGGGGTGCTTTGCTGCAGGAGGGACTGGTGCACTTCACAAAATAGATGGCATCATGAGGTAGGAAAATTATGTGGATATATTGAAGCAAGACATCAGTCAGGAAGTTAAAGCTTGGTCGCAAAATGGGTCTTCCAAATGGACAATGACCCCAAGCATACTTCCAAAGTTGTGGCAAAATGGCTTAAGGACAACAAAGTCAAGGTATTGGAGTGGCCATCACAAAGCCCTGACCTCAACCCCATAGAATATGTGTGGCCAGAACTGAAAAAGCGTGTGCGAGCAAGGAGGCCTACAAACCGGACTCAGTTACACCAGCTCTGTCAGGAGGCATGGGCCAAAATTCACCCAACTTATTGTGGGAAGCTTGTGGAAGACTACCGGAAACGTTTGACCCAAGTTAAACAATTTAAAGGCAATTCTACCAAATACTAATTGAGTGTATGTCAACTTCTGACCCACTGGGAATGTGATAAAAGAAATAAAAGCTGAAATAAATCATTCTCTCTACTATTATTCTGACATTTCACATTCTTAAAATAAAGTGGTGATCCTAACTGACCTAAGATAGTGATTTTTTACTAGGATTAAATGTCAGGAATTGTGAAAAACGGTGTTTAAATGTTTGGCTAAGGTATATGTTAATTTCCGACTTCAACTGTATGTAAGAATGCTGTTCATCGATTACAGCTCAGCATTTAACACCATAGCACCCTCCAAACTCGTCATTAAGCTTAAGACCCTGGGTCACGACCCAGCCCTGTGCAACTGGGTCCTGGACTTTCTGACGGGCCGGCCCCAGGTGGTGAGGGTAGAAAATGTCCACCCCGCTGATCCTCAACACTGGGGCCCCACAAGGGTGCGTTCTCAGCTCTCTCCTGTACTCCCTGTTCACCCATGACTGTGTGGCCAAGCACGCATCCAACTCAATCAGTTTGCAGACGACACTACATTGGTAGGCTTGATTACCAACAACGACGAGACGGCCTACAGGGAGGAGGTGAGGGCCCTCGGAGCGTGGTGTCAGGAAAATAACCTCCCACTCAATGTCAACAAAACAAAGGAGATGATCGTGGACTTCAGGAGAGGGAGCACCCCCCTATCCACATCGACGGGACAGTAGTGGAGAAGGTGGAAAGCTTTAAGTTCCTCTGCGTACACATCACGGACAAACTGAAATGGTCCACCCACACAGACAGCATGGTGAGGAAGGCGCAACAGCGCCTCTTCAACATCAGGAGGCTGAAGAAATGTGGCTTGTCACCAAAAACACTCACAAACTTTTACAGATGCAAACTACCTGCCCTCCAGGACACCTTCAAGGACAACAACCACCTGAGCCACTGCCTGTTCACCCCGCTATCATCCAGAAGGTGAGGTCTGTACAGGTGCATCAAAGCTGGGACCGAGAGACTGAAAAACAGCTTCTACCTCAAGGCCATCAGACTGATAAACAGCCATCACTAACATTGAGTGGCTGCTGCCAACATACAGACTCAATCTCTAGCCACTTTAATAATTAATAATTGGATGTAACAAATGTATCACTAGCCACTTTAAACAATGCCACTTTATATAATGTTTACATACCCTACATTACTCATCTCATATGTATATACTGTACTCTATACCATTTACTGCATCTTGCCTATGCCGTTCGGCCATCGCTCATCCATATATTTATATGTACATATTCTTAATCATTCCTTTACTCTTGTGTGTATAAGGTAGTTGTTGTGAAATTGTTAGATTACTTGTTAGATATTACTGCATGGTCGGAACTAGAAGCACAAGCATTTCGCTACACTCGCATTAACAACAGCAAACTAACAACAGTCAGACTTCAGCCCTCTCTGCAGTTGTTGGAAAACAAATTAATACGTTACCGTTCATGAATAAACATAAAATCCACTGTTTGATCAGTCAATATCCCAGAAATTTGTGGCGAGTGATTTCACCCTTTCAGTGGTTTTGCTGTAGTTTTGATACATAGCTTGCAGCCTCTGGCTGGGTGAAGACACTTGTCATGCCGTTGTGATGGACATGTAGCTGCCTCTCTCACGGACTACATCACATCACCTCCATGGTGTAGTCGGGGGAAGATGAGAACCTTTTGGCCTTGGTATTCCATAGCTCGCTGTTGTCCACGTTGTAGAATGAACTCCTTTTCCTGAAAGTGCATGCATGCTTGCGATTATGGTGCGCGGCTTGGCACCTGGTGAGTGCTTCGCCTGTAGAGAGCGGTGTGCACGGTCAATTATGAGGGGTGTCGCCCAGCATCTTGGGAATGAGCTTGACACGAACTCTGTGGGGTTCCCTTGATCTTCGTCCTCCAAAATCCCCACGAGTTTGATGTTCAGCCTGAGACTCCTGCCTTCTAAATGGAGAACCTTGGCTTGGAGCGCCTTGTTCTTCTTTTTAAGCTCTGCGCAAGTGGTTTCCAGGCCTCCGGTCCGGGTGTCATGATCAGACAGGAACTCATCGGCTGTGTCCATGCGGCCCCTCAGTTCGGCCTGTGCTGTCTTGAGAGATTCAAACTTTACTTCAGCCTGTCAAAACGATCGTTGATAGTTTTAATTACAGCCTCTTTCATTTGTTGACACATGGCCGGGGTAGAATCTTTTTGCTGGGTATCTGGAGAGTTCTAGTCATCAGTACTCAAAATGGTGCTAGCTGCTGCTTGTTGGGCCTTTGTCAACTTTGCATTAGATGTTCTGTTGGTCTTCGTCGCCATATTTCACATTTTTCCCTGCTAGTTAGTGCCTGGGGAATAAACAACCCACTAGAGCCCCGTCCAACCGACTAGAGCCCCGTCCAGCCCACTAGAGCCCCGTCCA
>QNTS01015257.1:4712-18757 GCA_003317085.1 Hucho hucho
ATTTTCCATCCACAGATATTTTTCTATAAAGCTAAATCAGATGATTCTATACACTGTCGTATAAAACGCTGTACAGATGCAACAGACTGTATATCATGCTAAGTCTCCTGAAGTTGTAAAACATTCTATTGTTCGGTCGATTGAAGTAGTAGTTATTGGTGTATGTGGTTGTAGAGGAGGTCTGGACCGCAACACTGGGCTCCATATCAGGACTAGGAGAGATAACAAAAATCCTCTGTTTGTTTTCTAATACTTTTTAAAAGAGATATTATTGAAGTGGATTTTTTTGTAAGAAGGAAAATACTTTCAGAATCATTGGTATACAAGGCACACACACTTCCTCTTTCTTACATCACTGCACAATACACATCACACTGGAGAATGTTGTGGAACTCTCCTATTTCAGCCTGTTAGTTATAGTACATAAACATAGTCATTTACCTTGTCTGTCTCTACTGGCTCTGCTCTGTCAGTAGCTGGATGAGGAGACTGCGTGGAATGGCCCAGTTAGCAAAAGGCACTGGACCAGGGTTGGAGACAAGTACATTTCAATTCCTGTCAATTCAGTAACCCAAATTCTAAATGTTCCCAATTGAAAAGCATTGAAGATAATTGGAATTTCAGTATGCTTTCTGAATAAACTGGAATTTAAATGGAATTGACCCCAACCCTGCACTGGACTGACTTCCTGTCCAGTCATTAGCTGGCTACTTGTGGTTTGGACCATGGATTCCCATAATGAGATGACCAAGTCCGCTTGAACGTTTCCTGTTTCTTTGGTATTATTTCTGACCAGAACACACTAATGGGTCTCAACCATATAAAAAGGTGTTCCTTTCACTGCACAAAATCCACATATCGTTCACAAGCTAAGACACTTTCTATTTAATATTCTTATCAATATGATATCAGCCATTAAGATGAAATGAAACTTTGGTTGAAGTGACCTTTTGGTGAGAAACTTCTAGCCCAAATTCTCCCTACACCGTTTCCCTACTCTTTGAGGTCACCACAGAATAAGTTGTAAACCAAAATGAAGAGAGTGGGTTTATCCTTACCTCTTCACAAAGCTTTAATATGCTTTAGGTGGCTTGAACCAATCCATTTGTATGTGTCAGTTCAGAGTGAAGCGTTATAATTTGTTCATTTCTGTCAGCAACAGTTTGTTGTTGGAAGTCTTCTCATCCTATCACAGTCACTTCTTTGTTTCAGTGTATTCAACCTGGTCTCAGAGCATTTCGTATTATTCTGTACGTAAATCAGTGATACTCCATTTAGTATGATATGTTACAGGTGGGCATATAATGTGAACGTCTAGCAACCCAAAGGTTGCGAGTTCGAATCTCATCACGGACAACTTTAGCGTTTTGTTAATTCGTAAAACATTGTACGTTTTGCAAATTCGCAACATATAATACGAATTGTAATTCGTAACATATCATACGTAATGGGTGATGGACATCCACAAATTAATACCATATGAAACGTAACATATCATAGAGATTGGAGTGTCTCGGATTTACATACAGAATAATACAAAATGCTCGGAGAACAGGTTGGTGTTTTCTGAACGTGCTTTCATTGGCCTTGCCTTGGGTTTGCTTGTTTCCGTTGAATATTTTTCTGTCATGTTGTCTGTTCTCAGCGCTGTAAGACAGTCCCTTACACAACATGGAGAAGCAATATCACTGTAATAAACAATGTAGTGTTGTTATTATGATTATTCACTTGCACCCTAGGTGTGATAATTGAAGTAAATCTCTTTTATAGAAGCACAGATGGTGTTATCTTTGTTTGAAGTTTCTGCCATCTCATTCCCTACTCAAGGATGTGCTGCCATGGTGTTCTTCAATGACTTTGTTGACCTCATTTCCCTCGGGTCATCTTTTAACTGGGGCGGCAGGTAACCTACCGGTTAAGAGAGTTGGGCCAGTAACCGAAAGGTCCCTGGTTCGAATCCTCGAGCAGACTAAAAGGAAAATATGCCGATGTGTCCTTGAGCAAGGCAGTTAACCCTAACTGTTCCCGTAAATCGGTCTGGATAAGAGCCTCTGCTAAATGACTGATATGGAAACGTTAAATCAGGATTATGCCTCTAGAGCCATTCGTTCCAATCAGACTGGTTTGGATTCTCCCTGACCAATATGGCTGCCATTTTCACCCCATTCTGGAACTTTGAGGGTTCAAAATGACGACGCACACAGAGAGGGAGAGACGCACACAGAGAGGGAGAGACGCACACAGAGAGGGAGAGACGCACACAGAGAGGGAGAGACGCACACAGAGAGGGAGAGACGCACACAGTGAGGGAGAGGGAGAGAGACAGAGCGATAGACACACACACAGAGAGAGAGCAAGAGAGACCGACACACACACACACAGAGACAGAGACATTTTAGGCAGAAGCCTCACTTTGAAAGTGTCTCCTTTTAACAAGCAAGCCAGTTAGGACAGAACTTTGTTCAGACAAGAACCTGTTCCATCCTGTTCTTCAGAACCTGTTCCGTCCCGTGTTTGGTAAGTGTTCTTCAGAACCTGTTTCGTTCCAGTGTTTGGTAAGTGTTCTTCAGCACCTGTTTCGTTCCTGTGTTTGGAAAGTGTTCTTCAGAACCTGTTCCATCCTGTGAGTGTTCTTCAGAAGCCTAGGTAAAATGTCTCGTGGAGTTATGGAGACCCACGGCTGTTGACGTCTGAAACCGCTAAGTGACTGACTGGGGAGCTACATATGACCAGAACATACAGATGTTATATGGGTCTGAAAATGATTTGAATGTTTTGTAAGCATAAGCACTGATGATCTGTGATGATGTGTGTTTGACCGGCTGTCCTCTGTCTCTACGTGTTCCCTCCATAGGACGCTATGCAGACCTGCGGCTGGAGTTCTCGTCTGCGGTCCGGACCAGTGCCGAGCAGAAGGAGCTCATCCTCAGACTGGAACACGACCTGAGCACCATCCAGACCATGTCCTCCCTGTCACGCCCTGATGCTGAGGTTAGTCTTTCACCTCCCTGACCTTTCACCTCCCTGACCCTGCGACACCACTACCAGCCTGGCGACAGTCTCCCCATCACTGGGATGCACATACAGTTGAAGTCGGAAGTTTACATACACTTAGGTTGTAGTCATTAAAACTCGTTTTTCAACCACTCAACAAATTTCTTGTAAACAAACTATAGTTTTGGCAAGTCAGTTAGGACATCTACTGTGTGCATGACACAAGTCATTTTTCCAACAATTGTTTACAGACAGGTACCACGTTCATCTGTACAAACAATAGTACACAAGTATAAACACCATGGGACCACACAGCCATCATACCGCTCAGGAAGGAGACGCATTCTGTCTCCTAGAGATGAACGTACTTTGGTGCAAAAAGTGCAAATCAATCCCACAACAACAGCAAAGGACCTTGTGAAGATGCTGGAGGAAACAGGTACAAAAGTATCTATATCCACAGTAAAACGAGTCCTATATCGACATAACCTGAAAGGCCGCTCAGCAAGGAAGAAGCCAGTGCTCTAAATCAAATCAAAGTTTATTTGTCACGTGCGCCGAATACAACAATGCAAATAGTCCGGGTAGCCATTTGATTACCTGTTCAGGAGTCTTATGGCTTGGGGGTAAAAACTGTTGAGAAGCCTTTTTGTCCTAGGCTTGGCACTCCGGTACCGCTTGCCATGCGGTAGTAGAGAGAACAGTCTATGACTGGGGTGGCTGGGGTCTTTGAAAATGTTTAGTGTTGAGGTGTAGAGGTCCTGAATGGCAGGCAGCTTAGCCCCAGTGATGTATTGGGCCGTACGCACAACCCTCTGTAGTGCCTTGTGGTCGGAGGCCGAGCAATTGCCGTACCAGGCAGTGATGCTCTCTATGTTGCAGCTGTAGAACCTTTTGAGGATCTGAGGACCCATGCCAAGTCTTTTTAGTTTCCTGAGGGGGAATAGGCTTTGTCATGCCCTCTTCACGACTGTCTTGGTGTGTTTGGACCATTCTAGTTTGATGATGATGTGGACACCAAGGAACTTGAAGCTCTCAACCTGCTCCACTACAGCCCCATTGATGAGAATGGGGGCGTGCTCGGTCCTCCTTTTCCTGTAGTCCACAATCATCTCCTTAGTCTTGGTTACGTTGAGGGATAGGTTGTTATTCTGGCACCACCCGGCCAGGTCTCTGACCTCCTCCCTATAGGCTGTCTCGTCATTGTCGGTGATCAGGCCTACCACTGTTGTGTCGTCTGCAAACTTAATGATGGTGTTGGAGTCGTGCCTGGCCATGCAGTCCTGGGTGAACAGGGAGTACGGTAGGGGACTGAGCACACACCCCTGGGGGGCTCCAGTGTTGAGGATCAGCGTGGCAGATGTGTTGCTACCTACCCTCACCACCTGTGGGCGGCCTGTCAGGAAGTCCAGGATCCAGTTGCAGAGGGAGGTGTTTAGTCCCAGGATCCTTAGCTTAGTGATGAGCTTTGAGGGTACTATGGTATTGAACGCTGAGCTGTAGTCAATGAATAGCATTCTCACATAGGTGTTCATTTTGTCCAGGTGGGAAAGGGCAGTGTGGAGTGCAATAGAGGTTGCATCATCTGTGGATCTGTTTGGGCGGTATGCAAATTGGAGTGGGTCTAGGGTTTCTGGGATAATGGTGTTGATGTGAGCCATGACCAGCCTTTCAAAGCACTTCATGGCTTCGGACGTGAGTGCTACGGGTCTGTAGTCATTTAGGCAGGTTGCCTTTGTGTTCTTGGGCACAGGGACTATGGTGGTCTGCTTGAAGCATGTTGGTATTACAGACTCAATCAGGGACATGTTGAAAATGTCAGTGAAGACACCTGCCAGTTGGTCAGCACAAGCCCGGAGAACTGGTAATCCGTCTGGCCCCGCAGCCTTGTGAATGTTGACCTGTTTAACAGTCTTACTCACGTCAGCTACGGAGAGCGTGATCACACAGTCGTCCAGAACGGCTGATGCTCTCATGCATGCCTCAGTGTTGCTTGCCTCGAAGCGAGCATAGAAGTGATTTAGCTCGTCTGGTAGGCTCGTGTCACTGGGCAGCTCGCGGCTGTGCTTCCCTTTGTAGTCTGTAATAGTTTGCAAGCCCTGCCACATAAGACGAGCGCTGGAGCCGGTGTAGTACGATTCGATTTTAGCCCTGTATTGACGCTTTGCCTGTTTGATGGTTTGTCGCAGGGCATAGCAGGATTTCTTATAAGCTTCCGGGTTAGAGTCCCGTACCTTGAATGCGGCGGCTCTACCCTTTAGCTCAGTGCGAATGTTGCCTGTAATCCATGGCTTCTGGTTGGAGTATGTACGTACAGTCACTGTGGGGACGACGTCCTCAATGCACTTATCGATAAAGCCAGTGACTGATGTGGTGTACTCCTCAATGCCATCGGAAGAATCCCGGAACATGTTCCAGTCTGTGATAGTGAAACAGTCCTGTAGTTTAACCGCCATAAAAAAAGCCAGACTACGGTTTGCAACTGCACATTGGGACAAAGATCGTACTTTTTGGAGAAATGTCCTCTGGTCTGATGAAACAAAAATAGAACTGTTTGGCCATAATGACCATCATTATGTTTGGAGGAAAAAGGGGGAGGCTTGCAAGCCGAAGAACACCATCCCAACCGTGAAGCACAGGGGTGGCAGCATCATGTTGTGGGGGTGCTTTGCTGCAGGAGGGACTGGTGCACTTCACAAAATAGATGGCATCATGAGGAAGGAAAAATATGTGGATATATTGAAGCAACATCTCAAGACATCAGTCAGGAAGTTAAAGCTTGGTTTCAAATGGTTCTTCCAAATGAACAGTGACCCCAAGCATACTTCAGAAGTTGTGGCAAAATGGCTTAAGGACAACAAAGTCAAGGTATTGGAGTGGCTATCACAAAGCTCTGACCTCAATCCTATAGAAAAGTTGTGGGAAGAACTGAAAAGGCGTGTGTGAGCAAGGAGGTCTATAAAACTGACTCAATTATGTTGGAGATTAACTCACTACAATGATTACATTTCCAGTATTCTGACTGATCACTTTGAAATAGTAAGACAGAAAAACATATATAACGAATAAATAAATAAAATGTCCAAAGCTAAATAGTTGAACAGTGGACATCAGTAGAAACAGGATGTCAACAGAAAAGGCATGTGGAACTGATTAACAGACATGAAGAAACAGGATGTCAGCAGACAATGTAACAAAGGACCTATAGAAAAGAGGGCAATAGTTTCAGGATATGGGGAGTGTCTATATGCCACATGTAAGGATGAAATACTATAAAGACCGAGCCCCGCGGTACAGAATTCGTTTTTTTCATGAAATAACACAGCTTTGCTACTCTGTATTAAAGTCTTATTTGAATTCATAAGTTCCAGTAAGGTGTCCTATTTTGATTAAATATTCCACAACAGTTACACTAGCTCTGTCCGGAGGAATGGGCCTAAATTCACCCAATTTATTGTGGGAAGCTTGTGGAAGGCTACCCAGAACGTTTGACCCAAGTTACACTAAATTAATTGCCTTTAAATTGTTTATGTAAACTTCTGGCCCACTGGGAATGTGATGAAATAAATAAAATCTGAAATAAATCATTCTCTCTACTATTATTCTGACATTTCACATTCTTAAAATAAAGTGGTGATCCTAACTGACCTAAGACAGGGAATTTTTACTAGGATTAAATGTCAGGATTTGTGAAAAACTGAGTTTAAATGTATTTGGCTAAGGTGTATGTAAACTTCCAGTCACTTAGCGGTTTCAGACTTCAACTGTAGGTCCCTATTCAGACGAGAGAAGTTGACTTAAGTCCGAATCGGGTCCTGAACCCCAAATGACCCCATGTCTAATCTGTTCTTATTAATGTAAAGTATTTAAATGCACTTTAAATAAAGATTGATATGTTTTCTCCACCAGGGGTCTGACCTGACTAGCATGATTGACAGCATCCCTGAGCCAATCAGAGAGGCCACTGCCATGTTTACTGGTATGTCGTAGGAGCTGTGTGTGTATATAACGGTGCTGGATGTGTATATAACGGTGCTGGATGTGTATATAACGGTGCTGGATGTGTATATAACGGTGCTGGATGTGTATATAACGGTGCTGGATGTGTATATAACGGGGCTGGATGTGTATATAACGGGGCTGGATGTGTATATAACGGGGCTGGGTGTGTATATAACGGTGCTGGGTGTGTATATAACGGTGCTGGGTGTGTATATCACGGTGCTGGATGTGTATATCACGGGGCTGGATGTGTATATAACGGTGCTGGATAGGTATATAACGGTGCTGTGTGTCCTCCCCTCCCAGGCGTGGCCCCCCAGGGGGAGCTGCCTCAAGGCCAGATGGACTCTCTCCTCTCCATCATCTCCAGCCAGAGAGAAAGGTTCCGCTCGCGCAACATGGAGCTGGAGGCTGTGAGTCCCTCTCATATACACACACTCTCTGACTTTTCCACACTCTTTCTTAACCCCCTTCCCTCTCTCTGTTCCCCAGGAGAGTCGTTCCGTGCAGGTGACCATGCAGGCCCTGCAGAGTGAGCTGGACAGCCTGCGTGCCGACAACATCAAACTCTACGAGAAGATCAAGTTCCTCCAGAGTTACCCTGGCAGGGTGAGTAGGTTCCTCCAGAGTTACCCTGGCAGGGTGAGTAGGTTCCTCCAGAGTTACCCTGGCAGGGTGAGTAGGTTCCTCCAGAGTTACCCTGGCAGGGTGAGTAGGTTCCTCCAGAGTTACCCTGGCAGGGTGAGTAGGTTCCTCCAGAGTTACCCTGGCAGGGTGAGTAGGTTCCTCCAGAGTTACCCTGGCAGGGTGAGTAGCTGGCCAGCCACCCATCACTTCAGAAGAGCAGTGGTGTATTCATTAGTCGCAGATCATAGCAAAAATATTTGGCCTATTGCTAAACGTTTTGCATCGGAAACCGTTTACCTTTTACTCTAGGACCCAAACGGACGCAAACGGGGAGGGACCTACCTGAATCTGTGCCATAGAAACTGGTTTTCGTTGCAAAACATTTTTGCAACAGACTAAACGTTTTGCTGCGACTAGTGACCCCCCTGTTGTAGTGTTGTTTCCTTTTGACGGACTCCCTGACTGATCTGTCTCCCCCTACAGGCTGCAGGCAGTGATGACACGGTTACGGTGCGTTACTCCTCCCAGTATGAGGAGAGACTGGACCCCTTCGCCTCCTTCAGCAAGAGGGTGAGGACAACCATACACACTTTAGGCAGATTGTGTATTGGTCAGTATGTGTTGATGTGTATTGGTCAGTATGTGTTGATGTGTATTGGTCAGTATGTGTTGATGTGTATTGGTCAGTATGTGTTGATGTGTATTGGTCAGTATGTGTTGATGTGTATTGGTCAGTATGTGTTGATGTGTATTGGTCAGTATGTGTTGATGTGTATTGGTCAGTATGTGTTGATGTGTATTGGTCAGTATGTGTTGATGTGTATTGGTCAGTATGTGTTGATGTTGAGACTCATCATGTGTGTTTACAGGAACGCCAGCGCAGATACCTGAGCCTCAGCCCCTGGGACAAGGTTACACTCAGTCTGGTGAGTCTCTCTCTCTCTCTCTCTCTCTCTCTCTCTCTCTCTCTCTCTCTCTCTCTCTCTCTCTCACACACACACACACGCACACGCTGTATGTATGTGTATATATACAGTATGTATGAATCTATGTATATTATTGTGCTGCTCTAGGGATATATTTTACTATTATGTATTGATTTCTACCTTACATGTTTTCACTCATTTATGCGATGCGCACTGCAGAGAACACCGGAAGGAGAATGATCATTGAATTACCACAGTGAATTATTGTTATGTTTGTGCGTCAATTAATCCCATAAGGGATGGGGTTGCCGACTGACGTTCATTCGTTCACAGATAGATATGTGCGAAGAAATGGTAGTAATTCACCCATGTGTTTTTAGGGTCGTGGTATTCTCTCCAACAAGATGGCCAGAACCATTGCTTTCTTTTACACCCTCTTCCTGCATTGCCTGGTCTTCCTGGTATGTAACCTTTCACCTTTCACCTCCCACCACCCCAGTGCCCATCGGCTATTCAGAGAGGTCAGTGCTGATGTCATAATGTGTTTTTGTATGTGTTCTCAGGTGCTGTATAAGACTGCCTGGAGTGAGAGCATTGGTCGAGACTGCTCTGCCTTCTGTGCTAAGAAGTGAGTTACTCATTCTGTCTTCCTCCTCACTAGCAGAACAGCGGTGTCAGTTAGGCTTGCCTCTAATTCTATCCATCTCTTCTTCTTTCAATCCCCTCCCTTCTGTCTGTCTGCCAGGTACTCCGATCACCTACATCGTTTCCATGAGAACGGGGACAACCTGTGATGAGCATGTGGCAGTGATGTCAACAAGTCGTGGCGAGGCTAAGGACAGACTGGAAGAGCAGTTTTATTTTCTCCGTTAGCTGCTGTTTCCCACTATGGGGTGTGCTTTCTCTCTGCTTTGGGGGAGGGGGGGGGTGAGAGACTAAGGGGAAGTGGCTGACATGCAAACTCATATTTCATTTTCCAATTAGGTTAAGAGTTTGGTTAAGGTTAGGGTTAATGTGAAGGTCAGTTATAGATGTTGGCTAGTCAGGCTGTCAAAAGAAACTCCCCTTAGGCTCTCTCCCCAGTTTCAAGGCATAGAAACTAACTGCTTATGAAAGAGAATTAAACCAAGTGTGTCAGACATTTTGTCATACCTTAGACCATGTTGTGTGAAAATGTCAACCTTTGATTTTGGAGTAAACTATCCTTCTAAGGGTGTTGGATAGTCCTCTGCTACTTTAACATTGATATGTTCAAAAATAATGTTAATTAAACTAAAGACAATAATTTTGAAGAGATGTTGAGAATCTGTTTTGATAGAAATTGATTAAAGTTTAAATGTTAACTTAACAATGGTATCTTTACCATTTCCTAGTACCAATGGGATCAATATGTTTAGTTTTGCTATATTCTGTCCTAGCCTATAGTCTCCTATACTGATATTATTAAACAAATGATTTTGATGAATGAAGTACTGATTGACAAGAGGGGTGTTTTGTTTTCCTTTGATTCAGGTCATTTAAGGGTGTTGGGAATAACTCTGAAAGCACGTGTGTATTTGTGAAGGGATTGAAAATTACAATTGCAATACAACTGAAGAGATCATGTTGTAGAGATAACGTTCCGTTTTTGGCTTTTACATTTCCCTCTTTGAGATTTACATAGTTGAGTAAAATGTGAAGAATTATCACAGCACCTGTAATTGCTATTAAATCTGAATTATCTCAGCACCTGTAATTGCTATAAATGTCTGAATTGAACTAGATTGTTTTCTTAGGGAGGGGGGGTCCATGCAGGGGGCATTGTTTCCAGTCAGATGATTAGGGGATGATGTGGTTTTGTTGAGGGGTCTTTGGCTCCTAGATTGATGGATTTGGACAGATGACATCGCACAGGTCATGATTTCTGTTGCAGTAGTTCACATGACGGATTGCTGAGTCTCATGTGGTTGACTATTATGATGACATAGATTCCTATATTCCAACATGTACTACCTGGAGCTGTAAACCATATCACTCTCATCACCATTCGCTATCATTCTAAATAAACTCTATGCATTTACCTTGTGTGTTTTGGTCACAATGAGGGATGTCACAATATGTGGAATGATTAACCTTTATTTAAGCAGGGAGTCATAGAAATATAATCAATTTATATGGATGTTACAATGTGAATCGTAATGATGTCACAATGATCATTGTCAAAATGATGTGGTGTCAGATTCATAATGATGTCACAATAAGTGGTGCCAGAGTGTTCAATGTCACATCGATGCTTAATGTTACAGTGGACGATTTTTTTTTTAAGTCGTATTGCGTCACACAGGTACTAATGGTGCTTTCAACACAACTGATGCAGTGTTCAAAACAACTGGGAACTCGGAAATCTCCGACTTCAGTACATTCAAGACAACTGGGAACTCCGGGGGGAAAAAATTAGCTCCAACTGGGATTTTTTATTTCTTTTTTTTGTTCATCCAACTCGGAATTCCAGCTTGGGAACTCGGGCCTCTTTCTAGAGCTCCGACCTGAAGCTCACTGACGTCATGATTAGATGTTATATTTTTCAGAGTTCCCAGTTGTCCTGAAAGCACCATGGGAACTCGCAAAAAAACGAGGTCAAATCATGACGTCAGTGATCTTCAGGTCGGAAAGTCAGAGTTCTAGAAAGATGCCTGTGTTTCCGACTTGGAATCCGCGTTCGAGCGGATCACTTTTGTCAAGTCTGAAAAGTGTGTTGCATTATCGGAGTAAAATTCGTCAGGCTTGCGACTGCATGAACCTGACAAAAATCATACGATCAAAAGTCATGGAAGTTTTGACTGCGGTCGACTGCATGTTTCTGCACTTGCTCTAGACGACATTCATCCTGCAGCCATCGCCTGCATTGTGGGAGGCTCTAATGTCAATCAATCATTAAGGCATTTTTGTTTGACCCACGCGAACGTGACCAAAGAAATGACTGAAACAGGAACCAGCAGCGATTCATGTAGCCTATACAGTGGATATATACAAATAAATGTGATGTTTGATGTTCTCTCTCACTAATTGTTTGTACACACATGGTTTCAGTCTGAGTGTGTGGTATGGGGCTTGGAGATGTGTTTACGTTATGAAGAAACAGTTTTATAAAACCATGGCAACTCTGCCACGTTGATCTGAGCCTTGCTGTTGGACTTTCGGCTGTCGCAGACGTGCCGATAATTTGATGTGTTGGTATGAGAGGTCTTTTGTCTACGGTATGAGGGGTTGTGGGAGAGGTCTCAGGTCTGTGTGTGCTTCTGAGTGAGACTGAATTAGGCTGCGTTATTCATGTGAGGAGTCCCCTTAAAGAGTTCCACATGTCTCTAAATCTCTTACTGTATCATTAAATACTGTATCATTAAACTTTAACGAGACGTTCTGACCACAGGCAATCCCCCCCCCACACACACACACACACATCCACTGCTTCCTCCCCCAGACCATCTCACATCCACCCTCCTGTCAGCATAATCACCCTGGCCTGATCCAATCTTCAGAGACTTCAATTCACTTTTCCTGCCCAATTTACCTGTCAGCTAATCCCTCCCCTCACCCCACCTGCCACTCACATCTAATCAGTGCATCAACCTATTCAGAGCTCCTGCTTGCTCTCTGCAGTCAGTCATCCAGTCTTCCTCCTCTCATCAACCTCTCCATGAATATTAACTTCCGTCTCTGAAATAACAGCATAGTTCTTAATGAGTCTGTGTTGTTTTAACTGCAGTGGAGGAATCGTCTCAAATGGCACTTCCTCAATAATGCATAGTTTGGATGGGTCAAATCAAATTGTATTGTTCACATATGCGTTTAGCAGATGTTATTGCGGGTCTAGAGAAATGCTTGTGTTTCTAGCTCCAACAGTAATATCTAACAAATCACAACAATACACACATCTAAAAGTAAAATAATGGAATTAAAAAATAGATAAATATTAGGAAGAGCAATGTCAGAGTGGCATTGACTAAAATACAGTAGAATAGAATACGGTATGTAAACACTATTAAAGTGACCAGTAATTCTATGTATATAGGGCAGCAGCCAGTAAGGTGCAGAGTTGAGTAACCGGATGGTAGCCGACTAGTGATGGCTATTTAATGGTCTGATGGCCTTGAGATAGAAGCTGTTTTTCAGTCTCTCGGTCCCAGCTTTGATGCGCCTCTACTGACCTCACCTTCTGGATGATAGCGGGGTGAACAGGCCGTGGCTCGGGTGGTTGATGTCATTGATGATGGCCTTTTGGGCTCCCAAGTGGCGCAGTGGTCTACGACACTGCATCTCAGTGCTTGAGGCGTCACTACAGACACCCTGGTTCGATTCCAGGCTGTATCACAACCGGCCGTGATTGGGAGTCCTATAGGGCAGTGCACAATTGGCACAGCGTTGTCCGGGTTTGGCCGGTGTAGGCTGTCATTGTAAATAAGAATTTGTTCTTAACTGACTTGCCTAGTTAAATAAAGGATAAATAAATTTTAAGTAAATAATAATACAAATTCTAAATGGTATTTTTGGCCTTCCTGTGACATTTCAGATCGTCAGTGATGTGTACGCCGAGGAACTTGAAGCTTTCCACCTTCTCCACTGCAGTCCCGTCAATGTGGATAGGGGCGTGCTCCCTTTGCTGTTTCCTGAAGTCCACGATCAGCTCCTTTATTTTATTGAGGGAGAGGTTATTTTCCTGGCACCACTCCGCCAGGGCCTCACCTCCTCCAAGTAGGCTGTCTCGTCATTGTTGATAATCAGGCCTACTATGATTGTGTCATCTGCAAACTTGATGATTGAGTTGGAGGAGTGTGTGGTCATGCAGTCATGGGGGAGTACAGGAGGGGGCTGAGCACGCACCCTTGTGGGGCCCCTGTGAAGCTGTTGTTTCAGTGAAGTGAAGGTGTTTCCAACTTTCACCACCTGGGGGCGGCCTGTCAGGAAGTCCAGGACCCAGTTGCACAGGGCGGGGTTCAGACCTGGAGCCCTGAGCTTGATGATGAGCTTGGAGGGTACTATGGTGTTGAAGGCTGAGCTATACTCAATGAACAACATTCTTAAATAGATATTCCTCTTGTCCAGATTGGATAGGACAGTGTGCAGTGCAATGGCCATTGCATCGTCTGTGGACCTATTGGGGCGATATGCAAATTGAACTGGGTCTAGGGTGTCAGGTAAGGTAGAGATGATATGATCCCTGACTAGTCTGTCAAAGCACTTCATGATGACAGAAGTGAGTGCTACAGGGTGAAGGTCATTTAGCTCAGTTACCTTAGCTTTCTTGGGAACAGGAACAATGATGGCCATCTTGAAGCATGTGGGGACAGCAGACTGCGATAGGGAGAGACTGAATATGTTCTGAAGGTAGACATGGTAAGGTAGGTAGGATAGGGAGAGATTGAATATGTTCTGAAGGTAGACATGGTAAGGTAGGTAGGATAGGGAGAGATTGAATATGTTCTGAAGGTAGACATGGTAAGGTAGGTAGGATAGGGA
>QNTS01015260.1:16839-30710 GCA_003317085.1 Hucho hucho
ATGACACACAGGACTTCATAGAGGAAGCCAAGGTGATGATGTGAGTACAATACATGACACACAGGACTTCATAGAGGAAGCCAAGGTGATGATGTGAGTACAATACATGACACACAGGACTTCATAGAGGAAGCCAAGGTGATGATGTGAGTACAATACATGACACACAGGACTTCATAGAGGAAGCCAAGGTGATGATGTGAGTACAATACATGACACACAGGACTTCATAGAGGAAGCCTGCACACATCGATTGACGGATTGGATGTACAGATGACCCACTGTGTGTGTGTGTGTGTGTGTGTGTGTGTGTGTGTGTGTGTGTGTGTGTGTGTGTGTGTGTGTGTGTTACAGGCGTCTCTCCCATCCTAAGCTGGTGCAGCTATATGGAGTGTGTTCCCAACAGAAGCCCATCTACATTGTGACTGAGTTCATGGAACTGGGATGTCTGCTCAATTACATCAGGTAAGCCAAAATGTGATAGGTCTGCACTCAAAAATATGTTGCATGAAGCTTCCTTCATGTTTCAATGTTTCAGGATCAGAGAATGTGATGTGAGTGTAGCTGGAGCGGGGAGGGGAGGTTGCCCAATTTGACTGGAGTGTAGCTGGAGCGGAGCGGAGAGGGGAGGTTGCCCAATTTGACTGGAGTGTAGCTGGAGCGGAGAGGGGAGGGTTCCCAATTTGACTGGAGTGTAGCTGGAGAGGAGAGGAGAGGGGAGGGGAGGGTGCCAAATTTGACTGGAGCACCGGAGCTAGATTCTAGCCAATCCAGCTAGCCTTCTTGCCCGCTTCAATTTCCGTCCAATAGCGCTCTAGTAGCGCTCACTTCACCTGCTCAGGGAAAGCCCGGCCCAGCATGCATTTTTTAGGCTAATTGTGTGCTGCTATAGCCCCTTGCTTTAGCTATTGTCATGGAGTTCGCGAAATATTTTCATTTAAGAAACGGATAAAAAAAAAAAAACAACACACACAGTTGTAAAATCAAGGTGACTTCCAAAGATGAGGACCAAGAGCAACAGAGGGAGTGCGGTGATGTGTAGTGTCCACAACTAAAGAATCATTGTCTGAAAGCATGATGGCGCACTGGTGGTGGGTAGCTAATTAAGTGTGTCGTCGTAGAAGTAGTATTTATAAATACTTTCCTTAATTTTTGTGTTCTGTTATCTATACAATAGGCCATTAAGGCCTATTCAAAGTGTTGATATGCTGTTTAATATGACATGTAGCCTATTTAAAATGAAGAGGGCTTCTTACATTCACCTTTTCATGTTATTCAAATACTTTTCATTCAAATTATAGGGTTCGGTTTCAGTACATCAAAACGAAATGGTTGGTCCAGGTAGGTGTCAATCAATTCTGATTTGAATGAATGGAGCGAATTTGGAACGACAGTCTTTCCCTGTAAGTAAGGAGGGTTTTTTTTGGGGGGGGGGGCTGTGTGGGATTTCCAGACCGCTCAACTCCACTCACACACTCTGGGTAGCATACAGCAACCCTTTTCCTGGAGATCTACCGTCCTGTAGGTTTTTTTTAGTCCAACCTTAACCTATCATCCCTCCAGGTGGAGGGTTGGGCAGCCCTGACATACAGATGTTTCGGCTTAACAACCTCCTTCAGCGCTAATAGGTTCTAATATTTTTGGGGGGTGTTAATTTACTTCAGGCAGCGTCGGGACACCTTCAGCCCGGGGTCCTTACTGAGTATCTGTCAGGACGTCTCAGAGGGGATGGAACACCTGGAGGCAAACGGCTTCATACACAGAGACCTGGTGAGTCTGTCCGCCAATAGGGAGAGACCTGGTGAGTCTGTCCGCCAATAGGGAGAGACCTGGTGAGTCTGTCCGCCAATAGGGAGAGACCTGGTGAGTCTGTCCGCCAATAGGGAGAGACCTGGTGCGTCTCAGCCAATAGGAGAAACCTGGTGAGTCTGTCAACCAATAAGGTTACAGATTACGGACACCTAGCCAATGCGGAGAGACTGGGGGGAGTATATCAACCAATAGGGAGAGTCTTTACTAAGACCTGGCGATTCCTTTTGGGTGATCGGAAGAGTTTGCCACCCAAAAGTACAACATCAAACTATGGACACTGGGACAATATATTTCAACATCCAAATATTGGGAATGATGAGAGATGGAAAATGTAATGTCTATTTTGTGATGTCATTAAAAGTTGCATGAAGATGTTATAACGAAAACAGTTTTCATACGGTGCATATCATGTTTACATACTTTTTACGCTGTGTGGAAAATATCCAGGATAAAGAGAATGTTTTTGTGACGATAAGATTGTGATTTTAGTTCTATAACGAGATCATAGTAAATTGTGGTATAGTGAGGGGGGAAAAAAGTATTTGATCCCCTGCTGATTTTGTACATTTGCCCACTGACAATCTTATAACATTTTTCACATGCGTCTTTCTGGATTTTTTTTGTTGTTATTCTGTCTCTCACTGTTCAAATAAACCTACGATTAAAATTATTTTATAATAATTTTAATAAAGCATTTGAGTTAAGAATGAACAAAACGGACCACAGCTGCAGCGCGGGCTAAGATAGTCGCGACCCCGAAAACACGAGGTTGAAGAAGACAAAATAACCTCTTAACAATCAATGTTACGGTTTGCTACGGCTTTACAATGCTACGGTTTGCTACGGCTTTACAATGCTACGGTTGCTACGGTTATATATTTTCATAAAGAAACTGCTAAACAGCAATCACTAACTCAGAGAGACAGGTACAGGATGGCAACAACAACGGCCCGAGTTACACCAGGAGCCCACAATCCCTCCATCAGTGCTCAGACTGTCCTCAGTAGGCTGAGAGAGGCTGGACTGAGGGCTTGTAGGCCTGTTGTAAGGCAGGTCCTCACCAGACATCACCGGCAACAACGTCGCCTTTGGGCACAAACCCACCGTCGCTGGACCAGACAGGACTGGCAAAAAGTGCTCTTCAATGACGAGTTGCAGTTTTGTCTCACCAGCGGGTGATGGTCGGATTTGCGTTTATCGAAGGAATGAGCGTTACACCGAGGCCTGTACTTTGGAGCGGGATCGATTTGGAGGTGGAGGGTCCGTCATGGTCTGGGGCGGTGTGTCACAGCATCACAGGACTGAGCTTGTTGTCATTGCAGGCAATCTCAACGCTGTGCGTTTATAGGGAAGACATCCTCTTCCCTCATGTGTGTTCTGCCATGGCCAGCGAAGAGCCCGGATCTCAATCCCATTGAGCACGTCTGGGACCTGTTGGATCAGAGGGTGAGGGCTGGTGCAGTCCATGAGGAGGAGATGCACTGCAGTACTTAATGCAGCTGGTGGCCACCAGATACTGACTGTTACTTTTGATTTTGACCCCCCCCCCCCCCCCTTTGTTCAGGGACACATTATTCCATTTCTGTTATTTACATGTCTGTGGAACTTGTTCAGTTTATGTCTCAGTTGTTGAATCTTGTTATGTTCATACAAATATTTACACATGTTAAGTTTGCTGAAAATTAATGCAGTTGACAGTGAGAGGACGTTTCTTTTTTTGCTGAGTTTATATGTACATATCCTTATTCCATCCCTTTAGATTTGTGTGTATTAGGTAGTTGTTGGGGAATTGTTAGATATTACTGCACTGTCGGAACTAGAAGCACAAGCATTTCGCTACACTCGCATTATCTGCTAACCATGTGACCAATTACCTTTTATTTGATTTGAACGACGTTCAGAATGATACTGATATGAGGAAATTATTAATTGGTGACTGGTATGATATCTATATATTCTGTAGTTAATTCAGGAGATGGTAACTCATTAAATAAACTTTTCCCGTGGTGCCCCAAATTCCTAATGAGTTAATTGTTACATGATTAATTTAATCAAGTAATAATTAAACATAGTAGGTAATTATTCAATAAATAGTAGTCATCACATTAATGATAGTCACGTCACGACAGGAGAGAGCTGGTGAGTCGTTCAGCCAGTAGGCACATACCTGGTTAGAGTAACAGCCAATCACTGTCTCTCTCTCTCTCTAGGCAGCGAGGAACTGTCTGGTGAACGTTGCTCTGGTGGTGAAGGTATCAGACTTTGGAATGGCCAGGTACATAACGGAATAACACACTCAACTCACAACATTCTCTCAATTTCAATATAATAAAAAAATTTATATATAATAAACAAAAGTGAAATAAACAATAAAAATAAACTCAATTCAAAAGGCTTTATTGGCATGGTGAAAATATGTTTACATTGCCAAAGCAAATGGAATAGAGCAGGTATTCCCAAACTGAGGTACGCACAATGCCGTCGCCAAATAAAAATGTGATTCACATTTAACAACAAAAAAAAAATTGTGGTTTAAAAATGTTTTTTTTTTTCACATTTTCAAACAGTCCATTTATATTTTCCAACAGGGCTGTACATTTGAGGTTTTTCTTTTTTTCTCACTTGAGTAGACTCGTTTCACTGCCAAAAATAAAATGTAACTATCTAGTGTTCAGGGAAATAATAACACAATGTCAAATACAGGTAGCGTAGTCAAAATAATTAACATCCAATCACATTACCCGTTACTCTCTAGCGGGAATTCCACTAACGGTCCGTATGGAGCCAAACGTAGCTGCTGCTCATGTTGGTATCTGTACTGATGGCGCAAAAGCAATGACAGGGAGACATAGTGGAGTGGTAACGCGCGTGCAAGCAGTTGCTCCCGACGCCACTTGGGTACACTGCAGCATCCACCGAGAGGCTCTTGCTGCCAAAGGAATGCCTGACAGCTTGAAAGACGTTTTGGACACTACAGTGAAAATGGTTAACTTTGTTAAACTCTTGTGTATTTTCTGCACTATGCAATGATATGGGCAGTGACCATGTAACGTTTTTACAACATACAGAAGTGCACTGGGGGCAAAGTATTGACACGTTTCTTTGAATTGAGAGACGAGCTTAAAGTTCTCTTTACTGACCATCATTTTCACTTGTCTGACCGCTCGCATGATAACGAGTTTCTCACACGACTGGCCTATCTGGGTGATGTTTTTTCTCGCCTGAATGATCTGAATCTAGGATTACAGGGACTCTGCAACTATATTCAATGTGCAGGACAACGTTGAGGCTATGATTAAGAAGTTGGAGCTCTTCTCTGTCTGCATTAACAAGGACAACACACAGGTCTTTCCGTCATTGTTGGATTTTTTTTTGTGTGCAAATGAACTCAAGCTTACGGACAATGTAGGGGCGGCAGGTGGCCTAGTGGTTAGAGCGTTGGGCCAGTAACCGAAAGGTTGCTGGATCGAATTCCCGAGCTGACAAGGTAAAAATCTGTCGTTCTGCCCCTGAACAAGGCAGTTAACCAACTGTTCCCCGGTAGGCTGTCATTGTAAGTTAGAATTTGTTCTTAACTGACTTGCCTGGTTAAATAAAGGTTAAATAAAAAAATGGCAAATGTGATATAGCGAAGAACCTGAGTGGGCTGGGTGCGCAATTATGCAGGTACTTTCCCAAAACGGACGACACAAACAACTGGATTCGTTATCCCTTTCATGCCCTGCCTCCAGTCCACTTACCGATATCTGAACAAGAGAGTCTCATCGAAATTGCAACAAGCGGTTCTGTGAAAATTTGATTTTAATCAGAAGCCACTGCCAGATTTCTGGATTGGATTGGGCTGCGCTTAAAAATAGTATCCTGCCTTGGCAAATCGCGCTGTGACGACACTGATACCTATGTGAGAGTGGATTCAATAGCATGAACACTAAATACAGGGAAATGATTTAAGACTGAGACTCTATCCAATACAACCCAACATTGCAGAGTTATCCTTTTCAAGCACACCCTTCTCATTAACCTGTGGTGAGTCATTCACAATTTTCGATGAACAAATAAGGTTTTATATGTCAGATGGTTAAATAAAGAGCAAAATTATTGATTATTATTATAATATTATTTGTGCCCTGGTCCTATAAGAGCCCTTTGTCACTTCCCACGAGCCGGGTTGTGACAAAAACTCACACTCATTCTTATGTTTAATAAATGTATCGTATAGTGTGTGTGTGTGTGTGGCAGGCTTACAATGATGGCAAAAAACAACATTTTAAGGTGCGCTGACCCTGGTGCTAGAGGGGGTACGCAGCTGGAGGTTGAATGTTTGAAGGGGTACGGGGACTATAAAAAGTTTGGGAACCACTGGAATAGACAATAAACAGAAAGGACATTCACAAGGGAAACATTTAGTAAACATTACACACACAAAAGTTTTAAAAGAAAACAGACATTTTAAATGTCATATTGTGTCTATTTACAGTGTTGTAACGATGTGCAAATAGTTTAAGTACAAAAGGGAAAATGAATAAACATAAATATGGGTTGTATTTACAATGGTGTTTGTTCTTCACTGGTTGCCCTTTTCTTGTGGCAACAGGTCACAAATCTTGCTGCTGTGATGGAACACTGTGGTATTTCACCCAGTAGATATGGGAGTTTATCAACATGTTGTTTTCTAATTCTTTGTGGGTCTGTGTAATCTGAGGGAAATATGTGTCTCTAATATGGTCATACATTTGGCAGGTTAGGAAGTGCAGCTCAATTTCCACCTCATTTTGTGGGCAGTGTGCCCATATCCTGTCTTCTCTTGAGAGCCAGGTCTGCCTACGGTGGCCTCTCTCAATAGCAAGGCTATGCTCACTGAGTCTGTACATAGTCAAAGCTTTCCTTAAGTTTGGGTCAGTCACAGTGGTCAGGTATTCTGCCACTGTGTACTCTCTGTTTAGGGCCAAATAGCATTCTAGTTTACTCTATCCCTCTCTCTGTGTGAATCTCTGTCTCTCTCTTTGTGTTCTAACTTGTGTGTGTGTGTGTGTGTGTGTGTGTGTGTGTGTGTGTGTGTGTGTGTGTGTGTGTGTGTGTGTGTGTGTGTGTGTGCTTGTGTGTCTCTCTGTGTGCTTGTGTGTCTCTGTGTGTGTGTGTGTGTCTGTGAGCGTGTGTGTCTCTGTGTGTTAGGTACGTGCTAGATGACCAGTACACTAGTTCATCAGGAACCAAGTTCCCAGTCAAGTGGTCTCCTCCTGAAGTCTTCAACTTCTGCAAGTACAGCAGCAAGTCTGATGTCTGGTCCTTCGGTAGGTGATCACTGTCTGTATATATTGATGGTGTGTGTCTGTGTGTGTGTATATTGATGGTGTGTGTGTGTGTGTGTATGTGTATATTGATGGTGTGTGTGTGTGTGTGTCAGGTGTGCTGATGTGGGAGGTGTTTACAGAGGGGAAGATGCCTTTCGAACACAACCCTAACCATGAGGTGGTGATGAGGGTGTCACAAGGCCACCGCCTCTACAGACCCAGGAAGGCCACGCCCAACATCTATGACATCATGCAACGCTGCTGGCACGAGGTACATCGTACACTTCCTGCTTCCTACTTCCTGTGTTGTGAATGTTTGACCACAGGTCTAGGATCAGATCCAACTCCTAACCTGAACCATTAGAGGGAAATATCAGAATACAATTCAATTCAATTCAAAGGGCTTTATTGGCATGGGGAAACATATGTTGACATTGCCAAAGCAATTGAAATAGATAATAAACAAAAGTGAAATAAACAATAAAAATTAACAGTAAACATTACACTTACAAAAGTGTATCAAAATCGGGTTTGTTTTCTAATTCTTTGTGGGTCTGTGTAATCTGAGGGAAATATGTGTCTCTAATATGGTCATACATTTGGCAGGTTAGGAAGTGCAGCTCAGTTTCCAGCTCATTTTGTGGGCAGTGTGCACATAGCCTGTCTTCTCTTAGAGCCAGGTCTGTCTACGGTGGCCTTTCTCAATAGCAAGGCTATGCTCACTGAGTCTGTCAAAAGCTTTCCTTCATTTTGGGTCAGTCACAGTGGTCAGGTATTCTGCCACTGTGTACTCTCTGTTTAGGGCCAAATAGCATTCAAGTTTGCTCAGTTTTTTTGTTAATTCTTTCCAATATGTCAAGTAATTATCTTTTTGTTTTCTCATGATTTGGTTGGGTCTAATTGTGTTGCTGTCCTGGGGCTCTGTGGGGTCTGTTTGTGTTTGTGAACAGAGCCCCAGGACCAGCTTGCTTAGGGGACTCTTCTCCAGGTTCATCTCTCTGTAGGTGATGGCTTTGTTATGGAAGGTTTGGGAATTGCTTCCTTTTAGGTGGTTGTAGAATTTAACGTCTCTTTCCTGGATTTTGATAATTAGCGGGTATTGTCCTAATTCTGCTCTGCATGCATTATTTGGTGTTTTATGTTGTACACTGAGGATATTTTTGCAGAATTCTGCATGCAGAGTCTCAATTTGGTGTTTGTCCCATTTTGTGAATTCTTGGTTGGTGAGCGGACCCCAGACCTCACAACCATAAAGGGCAATGGGTTCTATAACTGATTCAATATTTTTTTGACAGATCCTGGTATGGTATGTCAAATTTTATCTTCCTTTTGATGGCATAGAAGGCCCTGTTTGCCTTGTCTCTCAGATTGTTCACAGCTTTGTGGAAGTTACCTGTGGTGCTGTTTAGGCCGAGGTATGTGTTGTTGTTTGTGTGCTCTAGGGCAACAGTGTCTAGATGGAATTTGTATTTCCTTTTTTGGAACACCATTATTTTGGTCTTACTGAGATTTACTGTCAGGCCCCAGGTCTGACAGAATCTGTGCAGAAGATCTAGGTGCTGCTGTAGGCCCTCCTTGGTTGGGGACAGAAGCACCAGATCATCAGCAAACAGTAGACATTTGACTTCAGATCCTAGTAGGGTGAGGCAGACTGTTCTAGTTCCCTCAACCAAAAGTTGATACATATGTTGAAGAGGGTGAGGCTTAAGCTGCATCCCTGTCTCGCCCCACGGCCCTGTGGAAAGAAATTTGTTTTTTGGCAATTTTAACCGCACACTTGTTGTTTGTGTACATGGATTTTATAATGTCGTATGTTTTTCCCATGACACCACCTTCCATCAATTTGTATAGCAGACCCTCATGCCAAATTGTATAGCAGACCCTCATGCTTTTTTGAAATCAACAAGTCATGAGAAGACTTTGCCTTTTGTTTTGGTTTGTTTGTTAGTCAATTAGCGTGTGCAGGGTGAATACGTGGTCTGTCGTACGTTAATATGGTAAAAAGCATATTTGACATTTGCTCAAAATCTTTCTCTTTGTCTCTCCCTCCCTCCCTCCCTCCATCCCTCCCTCCCTCCATCTCTAGAGAGCGGAGGAAAGACCATCGTTCTCTCAGATCTCCATCTTGATCTCTGACGCTCTGGAAGAGGACGGCTTCTCCTCAGCCTGAACCGACCAATCAAATCCTCTCCTCTGCCTGAACCGACAAATCAAATCCTCTCCTCAGCCTGAACCGACCAATCAAATCCTCTCCTCTGCCTGAACCGACAAATCAGATCACAACCACCAATCGGATCTCCTCAGATCTACTCGATGGAGGACTGATTGAATAAGGATCCAAACATTCCACACCACAAGATGGTTGATCACGATGGATTTTGATAGACAGAAAGTCCAGATACCATATAGTGTTTCACCTCTTCTATCCTGTCTGACAGGAAACTGGACTGGACATTCATTCATCGTGTCCTAACACAGCTAGTCAAATCAAATCAAATCAAATTTTATTTGTCACATACACATGGTTAGCAGATGTTAATGCGAGTGTAGCGAAATGCTTGTGCTTCTAGTTCCGACCATGCAGTAGTATCTAACAAGTAATCTAACAAATTCACAACAACTACCTTATACACACAAGAGTAAAGGAATGAATACGAGTATGTACATATAAATATATGGATGAGCGATGGCTGACCGGCATAGGCAAGATGCAGTAGATGGTATGGAGTACAGTATATATATATATGAGATGAGTAATGTAGGATATGTAAACATTATATAAATGGCATTGTTTAAAGTGGCTAGTGATACATTATTTCATCCAATTATAATTATTAAAGTGGCTNAAATCAAATCAAATTTTATTTGTCACATACACATGGTTAGCAGATGTTAATGCGAGTGTAGCGAAATGCTTGTGCTTCTAGTTCCGACCATGCAGTAGTATCTAACAAGTAATCTAACAAATTCACAACAACTACCTTATACACACAAGAGTAAAGGAATGAATACGAGTATGTACATATAAATATATGGATGAGCGATGGCTGACCGGCATAGGCAAGATGCAGTAGATGGTATGGAGTACAGTATATATATATATGAGATGAGTAATGTAGGATATGTAAACATTATATAAATGGCATTGTTTAAAGTGGCTAGTGATACATTATTTCATCCAATTATAATTATTAAAGTGGCTAGAGATTTGAGTCGATGGCCGAACGTCATAGGCAAGATACAGTAGATGGTTTAGAGTACAGTGTATACATTTGATATGAGTATGTCGGATACGTAAACATTATATACAAAATTGTTTAAAGTGGCTAGTGATACATTTGTTACATCCAATTCCTATGTTTAAAGTGGCTAGAGATTTAAGTCAGTATGTTGGCAGCAGCCACTCAATGTTAGTGATGGCTGTTAGTGTGTAGGTCCATTCATTCATCGTGTCCTAACACAGCTAGTCCTGTTAGTGTATAGTACAGTAGGTCCATTCATTCATTGTGTCCTGTTTCAAAACTCAATCACATGTCCTCAATCCAGCTGACTTGTATATTTATGAAGGTAAATGTTTCTTTTTAATAACACTGAAGCAGCATAAATGTAATTACAATAACATGAATGACAATACTATTCTCTTGTTTGTTTTTTTCTCTTACATCAAGTCAGACACTCTGTCCAACAGCCAAGATAGGTGTTCCTGACTCCAGATAGATGAAAAACAACACAACTACATTTTCAGTGAGAAGTGAAGCATTGGTCTGAAAATGAAAAAGAAAGGAAATTCATGAGCACCATAAGGCCTATTCCACCCAACGCTCTACCAAGGTTTTCCAGTATACAGCTTTGACCCTACTACAGTAGCTATGTTGGTCTGCTGTACTTCAATGTGTTTGACAGCCAGTTTTAATGCCTGCTCCTCCCCCCCCACATTGCCCCCTATTCCCTATATAGTGCACTAAAGAGACCTACATGGGCCCTAACCAAAAGTAGTGTGTGCACTAAATAGCCAATAGGGTGCCATTTGGTCCACAGGCACAGTTGGGGAGTTGTTCCCTTGTTGGGAGAGCTGGGAGGTTTGTTGGTTGTCCGGGCGATGAGGTCGTTTACAGTCAAGAGCTCTGAAGGAGTTGATGACATCACGGAACCTCCAGGTGGTAATATCACGATGACATCACAGAGAGCCCCTCCCACCACCTGGTGATGTCACGGAATGCTGCGTGCTGGTTGTTTCAGGATTCCATCCGTCCACCCGACCCTCAATGACCACGACACAGGGCAACTCAAGTCCTTGCAAAGGGGTGTGTGTGTGTGTGTGTGTGTGTGTGTGTGTGTGTGTGTGTGTGTGTGTGTGTGTGTGTGTGTGTGTGTGTGTGTGGGCCGCGTCTCAAATGGCACACTATTCTCTATATAGTGCACTACTGTTGACCAGGACCCACAGGGCTTTTCTGATGAGTTCAGGGCTTTGGGCCCTGGTCAAAAGTAGTGCACTATATAGGGACTAGGGTACCATTCGGGACATCCTTGGTTGGCTGGAGGGATTTGGGGGAAAGGGCAGAGACAGGCAGTAAGGGGCAATAGAAGGCAAAGAGGGGTATCTGAGATACTGAGGGGTCGGGAGGTATGACACACTGAGGGGTCGGGAGGTATGAGACACTGAGGGGTCGGGAGGTATGAGACACTGAGGTGTCGGGAGGTATGAGACACAGGGGTCGGGAGGTATGAGATACTGAGGGGTCGGGAGGTACGAGACACTGAGGGGTCGGGAGGTACGAGACACTGAGGGGTCGGGAGGTACGAGACACTGAGGGGTCGGGAGGTACGAGACACTGAGGGGTCGGGAGGTATGAGATACTGAGGGAGCCACTTTCAGTGAAACATACCGAAACAAAAACGAGCTATGCAAGACATTTTGCTGTAGGCAGAATGCATCGGAGTAGGATTATATTGGGCACGACTCAGCCCGTACGTGAGGCACAACCAATCAGAGTTGCAGTAGGCCTATATGCAAATAGACCGTTGTCGTATATGGCTCTGTGATTTTCCCTTGGACTGGACTATGTTTACAGCATGAGGTTGAGTAGACGCCTTGTTTTGAGATCAAAGTTAGCAGCATGTAGCCACGTGTGCACATTTAGTTCATATTTCTTGCTAGTTAGTGAGTTACTAGATCATTAGTAATCAGCAATAGGGGAGTGGTTGCTTCCTACAAGAGAACAAAACGTTTACATTTCTAGACATCTAGTGAGTCAGGAAAAAATAGTTTTTTTTTTTTTTTGTTTGTCTTAAAAAGGACAGCGTTGTATTTTGAGACCGGCTTGAATAAGCTAAGTAGCCAATAGGCAGAGGGTAGCCGAATGTGTCTGTTTCTCTGTAATAATGGTATGGGAATAATAATGCATTTTATTTTGGAAAGTGGTTTCTTTCATCAAACATTTTCAGTCACCTCCTGTTTTTTCCCCCCTAAAGTCTCATGGAATGTAGGCTTACATTGAACACCACACATTGGCTGCTACTGTAGGCTGAATGATAAAACAGCTATTTCCATGTTAAAATATTATGGGATGCATTTTCCCCATTGTTTTTTATGGTAGGCCACTCTGGTAGGTCTACATTATGATCAAATAGCAACAGCAGCCTACTTGGGCACAGTTAAAACTAACTTATAGCGGGTACAGCCTCAGTGTTCACAGTAAAACTGTAACTTAAAGCGGGTACAGCCTCAGTGTTCACAGTAAACCTGTAACTTAAAGCAGGTACAGCCTCACTGTTCACAGTAAAACTGTAATTTATAGCGCCCCTCAATATCAGATATTGAGGGGCGCTATAAATTACAGTTTTACTGTACTCAGATATTGAGGGGCGGTATCAAATATTGAGGGGCGGTGGGAAGGTATCAGATATTGAGGGGGCGGTGGGAAGGTAACAGATATTGAGGGGTGGTGGGGAGGTAACAGATATTGAGGGGTGGAGGGGAGGACACTGAATCTTCATCATCGTCACCATCCTCAGGATCCCTCTTCCTCTTCTCTCCTTTTGCTGGAGAGTCATCCTCATCTAGAGAAGAAAGAGAAGAGGACATTTAGATATGGGCACCAAACAGAAGAACATGTATGGTTGTGTCCCAAAAGGCCCTATGTAGTGCACTACTTAGACCAGGGTCCATAGGGCTCTGTACACCTTATTCCCTATGTAGTGCACTACTTAGACCAGGGTCCATAGGGCTCTATACACCTTATTCCCTAAGTAGTGCACTACTTAGACCAGGGTCCATAGGGCTCTATACACCTTATTCCCTATGTAGTGCACTACTTAGACCAGGGTCCATAGGGCTCTATACACCTTATTCCCTATGTAGTGCACTACTTAGACCAGGGTCCATAGGGCTCTATACACCTTATTCCCTATGTAGTGCACTACTTAGACCAGGGTCCATAGGGCTCTATATGGGGATCACAGCCTTTTAAAACACTAGACCAGAATAGACCTACACTAGACTAGACCAACACTAGACCAGAATAGACCCACACCAGACCAGAATAGACCCACACCAGACCAGAATAGACCCACACCAGACCAGAATAGACCCACACCAGACCAGAATAGACTCAGACCAGAATAGACCCACACCAGACCAGAATAGACCCACACCAGACCAGAATAGACCCACACCAGACCAGAATAGACCTACACTAGACCAGAATATACCAACACTAGACCAGAATAGACCCACACCAGACCAGAATAGACCCACACCAGACCAGA
>QNTS01015284.1:2915-18777 GCA_003317085.1 Hucho hucho
AGAGAGAGAGAGAGAGAGGAGAGAGAGAGAAGGGAAGAGAGAGAGAGCGAGGAGAGAGAGAGAGAGAGAGAAGGAAAGGGAGAGAGAGAGAGAGAGAAGGAAAGGGAGAGAGAGGAGAGAGAGAGAGAAGGGAAGAGAGAGAGAGCGAGGAGAGAGAGAGAGAGAAGGAAAGGGAGAGAGAGAGAGAGAGAGAAGGAAAGGGAGAGAGAGAGAGGAGAGAGAGAGAGAAGGGAAGAGAGAGAGAGCGAGGAGAGAGAGAGAGAGAGAAGGAAAGGGAGAGAGAGAGAGAACACGGTCAGGCTGACCGCTGGCTAACACTCCTTATCTTTGTCCGCAGCAGGAAACTAATCTAATCCCTTCAAACTGGAGGGATATATAGCTGTGAGTGTGTGCGTGTGTGTGTGTGTGTGTGTGAGTGTGTGTGTGTGTGTGTTAATAACAATCAATTTACTGCAGAAGAAAATAACCTCTTAAAGTCTGCCTTTCTTTCTTTGTTTTTTCTAATAATGGGATGGATGGATTAATGCTGACAGTCAAATTATTATGATACATACTCAATAGGGATAGGATGGATAGACAGGGAGACAGGCGGGATGTAGAGACAGATAGATAGACAGACAGACAGACAGACAGACAGACAGACAGACAGACAGACAGACAGACAGACAGACAGACAGACAGACAGACAGACAGACAGACAGACAGACAGACAGACAGACACAGGATGGAGAGATAGAGAGACAGATAGGATGGAGAGATAGAGAGACAGATAGGATGGAGAGATAGAGAGACAGATAGGATGGAGAGATAGATGAGATGGAGAGATAGAGAGACAGATAGGATGGAGAGATAGAGAGACAGATAGGATGGAGAGAGAGATAGGATGGAGAGAGAGAGACAGATATGATGGAGAGAAAGAGAGACAGATAGGATGGAGAGATAGAGAGACAGATAGGATGGAGAGATAGAGAGACAGGTAACTTCCACAAAGATGTGAACGATTTGAGAGTCAAGGCAAGAAGGGCCTTCTATGCCATCAAAAGGAACATAAAATTCGACATACCAATTAGGATCTGGCTAAAAATACTTGGATCAGTTATAGTACCCATTGCCCTTTATGGTTGTGAGGTCTGGGGTCCGCTCACCAACCAAGAATTAAGAATTATGCAAAAATATCCTTCATGTTCCATCATAAAAGACCAAATAAAGCATGCAAAGCCGAATTAGGCCGATACCCGCTAATTATCAAAGTCCAGAAAAGAGCCATTAAATTCTACAACCACCTAAAAGGAAGCGATTCCCAAACCTTCCATAACAAAGCCATCACCTACAGAGAGATGAACCTGGAGAAGAGTCAAGCTGGTCCTGGGGCTCTGTTCACAAACAAAAACAGATCTCACAGAGCCCCAGGGCAGCAACACAATTAGACCCAACCAAATCATGAGAAAACAAAAAGATAATTACTTGACACATTGGAAAGAATTAACAAAAAAACAGAGCAAACTAGAATGCTATTTGTCCCTAAACAGAGAGTACACAGTGGCAGAATACCTGACCACTGTGACTAACCCAAAATTAAGGAAAGCTTTGACTATGTACAGACTCAGTGAGCATAGCCTTGCTATTGAGAAAGGCTGCGGTTCGCAGAAAGGCTGCGGTTCGCAGAATACCTGACCACTGTGACTAACCCAAAATTAAGGAAAGCTTTGACTATGTACAGACTCAGTGAGCATAGCCTTGCTATTGAGAAAGGCTGCGGTTCGCAGACCTGGCTCTCAAGAGAAGACAGGCTATGTGCACACTGCCCACAAAATGAGGTGGAAACTGAGCTGCACTTCCTAACCTCCTGCCAAATGTATGACCATATTAGAGACACATATTTCCCTCAGATTACACAGATCCACAAAGAATTAGAAAACAAACCCGATTTTGATACGACTGCGAGCCAGGCCTAATCGCCCAACATCAGTGCTCAACCTCACTAATGCTCTTGTGGCTGAATGGAACCAAGTCCCTGCTGCAAAGGGGTGACCAACACCGTATTAATGCCAATGATTTTGGAATGAGATGTTCGACGAGCAGGTGTCCACATACTTTTGGTCATGTAGTGTATTTAGCAGATGTTATTGCGGGTGTAGAGAAATGCTTGTGTTTCTAGCTCCAACAGTGCAGTAGTATCTAACAATACACACAAATCTAAAAAAGTATATAATTAAGAGTTATTGAACTATTAGGATGAGCAATGTCTGAATCATTAGTATAAAATATATATATATATACATAATACATGACCAGTAAAAAGTTTGGACACAACCACTCATTCCAGGGTTTTTCTTTATTTTTACTATTTTCTACATTGTAGAATAATAGTAAAGACACCAAAACTATGAAATAGCACATATGGAATCATGGAGCAACCAAAAAAGTGTTAAACAAATCTAAATATATTTTATATTTGAGATTCTACAAAGTAGCCAGCCTTTGCCTTGATGACAGCTTTGCACACTCTTGGCATTCTCTCAACCAGCTTCACCTGGAATGCTTTTCCAATAGTCTTGAAGGAGTAAAACAGTATGTAAACATTATTAAAGTGGACAGTGTTCCATGTCTATGTACATAGAGCAGCAGCCTCTAAGGTGCATGGTAGAGTAACCGGTGGTAGCCGTCTAGTGACAGTGACTAAAGTTCAGGGCAGGGTACTGGGTGGAGGCTGGTGACTATTTAACAGACTGATGGCCTTGAGATAGAGGCTGTTTTTCAGTCTCTCGGTCCAAGCTTTGAAGCACCTGTACTGTCAGAGTGGCATAGACTAAAATACAGTAGAATATAATACAGTTTATACATATGAGATGAGTAAAGCAGACTAGTGTTCCATTATTATTTTGTACATAGGGCAGCAGCCTCTAAGGTGCAGGGTTATGTAACAGCCTTCTGGATGATAACGGGGTGAACAGGCTGTGGCTCGCGTGGCTGAGGTCCTTGATGATCTTCTTAGCCTTCCTGTGACACCGAGTGCTGCAGATGTCCTGGAGGGTAGGCAGTGTGCCCCCCGGTGACGCGTTGGGCAGACCGCACCACCCTCTGCAGAGCCCTGCGGTTGCGGGCGGAGCAGTTGCCATACCAGGCGGTGATACAGCCCGACAGGATGCTCTCAATGGTGGATCTGTAAAAGTTTGTGAGGGTCTTATGGGCAAAAATACACATTTCTTCAGCCTCCTGAGGTTGAAGAGGCACTGTTGCGCCTTCTTCACCACACTGTTTGTGTGGGTGGACCATTTCAGATTTCAAGCTTTTCACCTTCTCCACTGCTGCCCGTCAACTCCTTCATTTTGTTGACGTTGAGGGAGAGGTTATTTTCCTGGCACCACACCGCCAGGGCCCTCACCTCCTTCCTGTAGGCTGTCACCTACCACTGTTGTGTCGTCTACAAGCTTGATGATTGAGTTGGAGACGTGCATGGCCACGCAGCCATGGGCGTTGGACTTGTAACCGAAAGGTTGCAAGATCGAATCCCCGAGCTGACAAGGGAAAAGATCTGTTGTTCTACCCCTGAACAAGGCAGTTAACCCACTGTTCCTAGGCCATCATTGAAAATAAGAATTTGTTTTTAACTGACTAGCCTAGTTAAACAAAGGTGAAATAAAAAATAAAAAAATGGGTGAACAGGGAGTACAGGAGGAGGCATTCTTACATAGGTATTCCTCTTGTCCAGATGGGATGGGGCAGTGTGCAGTGCGATGGCGATTGCGTAATCCGTGGATCTATTGAGGCAGTATCCAAATTGCAGTGGGTCTAGGGTGTCGGGTAAGGTAGAGGTGATATGATTCTTAACTAGCCTTTCAAAGCACTTCATGATGACAGAGTGCTACGGGGAGATAGTCGTTTCTTTCAGTGAGCTTCACTTTCTTGGGTACAGGAACAATGGTGGGCACTTTTAAGGAAGTGGGGACATCAGACTGGGATAGGGAGAGATTGAATATGTCCGTAAACACTCCAGCCAGCTGGTCTGTACAAGCTCTGAGGACGTGGATAGGTGATGCCGTCTGGGCCGTCAGCCTTGCGATGTCTTACTCACGTCGGCCACGGATAGCTCACAGTCCACGGGAGCGGGTGGTAGTCCACGGGAGCGGTGGTAGTCCACGGGAGCGGTGGTAGTCCACGGGAGCGGTGGTGGTAGTCCACGGGAGCGGTGGTGGTAGTCCACGGGAGCGGTGGTGGTAGTCCACGGGAGCGGTGGTGGTAGTCCACGGGAGCGGTGGTAGTCCACGGGAGCGGTGGTAGTCCACGGGAGCGGTGGTAGTCCAGGGGAGCGGTGGTAGTCCACGGGAGCGGTGGTGGCCCGCATCAGCAGCACTGTGTTTCCCTCGAAGCAGGCGAAGAAGGTGTTTAGCTTGTCCAGGAGCAAAACCTCGGTGTCCGCGACATTGCTGGTTTTCCATTTATAATCCGAGATTGTCTAGAGTCCATGCCATATACGTCTTGTGTCGGAGCCATTGAACTGCAACTCCACTTTGTGCTCGTATTGACGTTTTGCCTGTTTGATACGGAGGGCATAGCTGAACTGTTTGTGCTCGACCATATTCTCAGTCAAAATACCGTGGTTAAATATGATGGTTTGTGCTTTCAGATTTGCACAAATGCTGGCATCTATCCACGGTTTTAGGTTTGGATAGGTTTTAATCGTCACAGTGTGAACAAAGTCCCCATCCTGATGAACTCAGTCACTGTGTCAAATGTATACGTCAAATTTATTCTCAGAGGCAACTCTGAACAGATCCTAGTAGGCGTGATCAAAACAATCTTGAAGCATGGATTCCGATTGGTCAGGACAACATTGAACAGTCCTTCCCACGGGTACTTCCTGTTTGAGTTTCTACCTATAGGAAGGGAGGATCAGGATGGAGACGTGATCTGATTTGCCAAAGGGAGGAGGGCGGGGCTTTGTAGCCATCCCGGAAGGCAGAGTAGCAGTAATCTAGAGTTTTTAAAGTGCGTTTTCCTCAGAATTTCTTTGTTAAAATCCCCAGCCACAATAAATGCGGTCTCAGGATATGTGGTTTCCAGTTTTCACAAAGTCCAGTGTCGTGGTATCGGCTTGAGGGGGAACATACACGGCTGTGACAAATACCGAAGAGAATTCTCTTTGGAGGTAATGCGGTCTGCATTTTATTGTGAGGTATTCTGGGTAGGGTGAACAATAGGACTTGAGTTCTTGTACATTACCACAATTACAGTAGTTAATCATGAAACATACACTACCTTTCAAAAATTTGGGGTCACTTAGAAATATCCTTGTTTTTTGATAGAAAAGCAAAAAAATGTTGTCCATTAAAATAACATAAAATTGATCAGAAATAGTGTAGACATTGTTAATGTTGTAAATGACTATTGTAGCTGGAAACGGCTGATTCTTTATGGATTATCTCCATAGGCGTACAGAGGCCCATTATCAGCAACCATCACTCCTGTGTTCTAATGGCACATTGTGTTAGCTAATCCAAGTTTATCATTTTAAAAGGCTAATTGATCATTAGAAAACCCTTTTGCAATTATGTTAGCACAGCTGAAAACTGTTGTTCTGATTTAAAGAAGCAATAAAACTGGCCTTCTTTAGACTAGTTGAGTATCTGGAGCATCAGCATTTGTGGGTTCGATTACAGGCTCAAAATGGCCTCAGATGATACTCAGATGGGATGATAAATAGATGTATACTCACACCCAGCTGAGGTTAGGTGTGTGGTGACAGAGGCTGGGCTGGGGGAGCTGCACCAGAGATGTATTCACCATGGAGCTGGGGAGAGAGAACACACTGTTGTTTAGACAATACACACACACACACACACACGAATGGACGGGGACACACACACACACACACACACACACAGATGGAGGGACACACATGCACACGGACGCACACACACACACACAACGCTGGGACCTCCTCAGGGAAGACCCACAGCTGGGAGCCATATTTGGAGAGAAAATAAGAACACACAAAGACACTCAGAAAAAAGGGTTCCAAAAGGGTTCTTTGGTGTCCCCATTGGATAATCCTTTTTTGGTTCCAGGGAGAACTCTCTTTTTGTTCCATGTAGAACCCTCTGTGTAAAGGGTCCTACATGGAACCCAAAAGGCAGTGGTGTAAAGTAGTTATTTTTGGGGGTATCTGTACTGTACTATTTATATTTTTGATAACTTTCACTTCACTACATTCCTAAAAACAAGAATGTTCTTTTTACTCCATACATTTTCCCTGACAGCCAAAAGTACTCGTTGTATTTTGAATGCTTAGCAGGACAAGGAAATGGCCCAATTCACACACTTATTAAGAGAACATCCCTGGTCGTCCCTACTGCCTCTGTTCTGGCGGACTCACTAAACAGAGAACACCCCTGGTCATCCCTACTGCCTCTGTTCTGGAGGAATCACTAAACAGAGAACATCCCTGGTCATCCCTACTGCCTGAGATGGGGGGGATGTATCGTAGAGGTCTCACTACTAATGTAATAGAGGAACGAAACAAGCCATTTGGAGAAAAAAAGGAGGACAAACACGCTTGCACGTGCAAACACACACACACACAGAGCGACAGAGAAAGAGAGAAGGACTGTGCGTGTGTGCTACTCACAGGAACATGAGGGAGGTGAGGCCGGTGAAGGTGTCTTGGGAGATACTTTTCAAAGGGTTATGATCCAACACCCTGGTGAGAGACAGACAGCCAAAGACCTTACAGTACAGTTATGGAGAGAGAGAAAGAGAGAGAGAGAGAGAGAGAGAGAGAAAGAGAGAGAGAGAGAGAGAGAGAGAGAGAGACACAGAGAGAGACACAGAGAGAGACACAGAGAGAGACACAGAGAGAGACACAGAGAGAGAGAGAGAGACCTTATGGTACAGCTATGGAGAGACAAGACCATATAAAGTACAATACATCAGTCTAAGGCACTGCATCGCAGTGCTTGAGGTGTCACTACAGACCCGGGTTACAGACCCGGGCTCTAGCGACTCCTTGTGGCGGGCCGGGCCACTGCAGGCTGACTTCGGTCGTCGGTTGAACGGAGTTTCCTCCGACACATTGGTGCGGCTGGCTTCCGGGTTCAGCGGAGAGGTATTAAGAAGCGCGGTTTGGCGGGTCATATTTCAGAGGACGCATGACTTCCACCTTGGCCTGTTCCCGAGCCTGTTGGAGAGCTGCAGCGATGAGACTAGATCGTAATTGCCGCTTTAAGAGCGCACCAGCTGTCAGGAAGGAGGAAGTAAATACAGCTCTTCCATCTCTGTGCGAGAGCTCTTGGTTGGCGCGACAGTTTTGACGGAGTGTGCAACTCTTTGCACAAGTCTTGTTTGTTTTCGGCGTGTTTAGTTCGTAAAGTTTTAAGTTCAGCTCTACTAGGTGTCTGACACCTGTGGGGAATGCTGTTACTCTACTAGGTGTCTGACACCTGTGGGGAATGTTGTTACTCTACTAGGTGTCTGACACCTGTGGGGAATGTTGTTACTCTACTAGGTGTCTGACACCTGTGGGGAATGCTGTTACTCTACTAGGTGTCTGACACCTGTGGGGAATGTTGTTACTCTACTAGGTGTCTGACACCTGTAGGGAATGTTGTTACTCTACTAGGTGTCTGACACCTGTGGGGAATGTTGTTACTCTACTAGGTGTCTGACACCTGTGGGGAATGCTGTTACTCTACTAGGTGTCTGATACCTGTGGGGAATGCTGTTACTCTACTAGGTGTCTGACACCTGTGGGGAATGTTGTTACTCTACTAGGTGTCTGACACCTGTGAGGAATGCTGTTTCCGTTGATTTACTGGATTACTGGCAACATTGTTGCGAAGCTTTAACCAACAAACCAACGGTTGTATCAGACGGACAAGTGCAACTGCAAGCCGGAAGTTCACAGCTAAGACCAAAGCTCTCTCTCTCTCTCTCGCTCGCTCGCTCGCTCCAGTGCGGTTGGGAACTGTAAATGCACTGGTGTGGACATTTGCGTTAAAGGGAGTATGCATTTGAGAATATTGCTTAGAATTGTTTTGTCTATTTATGAAACGTTATGGATTGATTACTTGTGCATTGGCCTTTGGGGAGTTTGGGGACATTTTAAAAGGGCTTTTTTTTTTGTTTTGAACCACACACACACACCCATTATTGGCAGACTCAACAGCCTTGGCTTCTCAAATGACTGCCTCGCCTGGTTCACCAACTACCTTTCAGATAGAGTTCAGTGTGTCAAATCGGAGGGCCTGTTGTCCGGACCTCTGGCATTCCTTATGGGGGTGCCACAGGGTTCAATTCTCGGGCCGAATCTTTTCTCTGTATACATCAATGATGTTGCTCTTGCTGCTGGTTATTCTCGGATCCACCTCTTCGCAGACGACACCATTCTGTATACATCTGGCCCTTCTTTGGACACTGTGTTAACAAACCTCCAAACGAGCTTCAATGCCATACAACACTCCTTCCGTGGCCTCCAACTGCTTTTAAACGCTAGTAAAACTAAGTGCATGCTCTTCAACCGATCGCTGCCCGCACCCGCCCGCCCGACTAGCATCACTACTCTGGACGGTTCTGACTTAGAATATGTGGACAACTACAAATACCTAGGTGTCTGGTTACACTGTAAACTCTCCTTCCAGACTCATATTAAGCATCTCCAATCCAAAATCTAGAATTGGCTTCCTATTTCGCAACATAGCCTCCTTCACTCATGCTGCCAAACATACCCTCGTAAAACTGACCATCCTACCGATCCTTGACTTTGGCGATGTCATTTACAAAATAGCCCTCAACACTGTACTCAACAAATTGGATGCAGTCTATCACAGTGCCATCCGTTTTGTTACCAAAGCCCCATATACCACCCACCAGATACTGATTTCCCTGATTAAAATGCAAATCAATTTATACAATTTTTCACATCCGTTTTTCTGGATTTTTTTGTTGTTATTCTGTCTCTCACTGTTGAAATAAACCTACCATTAAAATTATAGACTGATCATTTCTTTGTCAGTGGGCAAACGTACAAAATCAGCAGGGGATCAAATACTTTTTTCCCTCACTCTAGTAAAACAAGGAAAATTATGACATTTCACCAGTCCCAAGAAGGAAAAATGTTATTTTAGACTTAGGTGTTAAGTTTAAGGTTAGGGTTACAATTAGGGTTACATGGGATAGGGTTTAGGGTTAAAGTTAGGTTAAGGGTTAGGGTTCGGGATTGGGTTAAGAGTTAGGGTTAAATCGGGGGGGGGGGGGAATGCAAATAGTCTGGGTAGCCATTTGACTAGACGTTCAGAAGTCTTATGGCTTGGGGTAGAAGCTGTTTAGAAGCCTCTTGGGCCTAGACTTTGCACTCCGGTATCACATTGCCGTGTGGTTGCAGAGAGAACAGTCTATGACTAGGGTGGCTGGAGTCTATTACAATTTTTAGGGCCTTCCTCTGACACTGCCTGCTATAGAGGTCCTGGGTGGCAGGAAGCTTGGCCTCATTAAATCCGCCACGCTAATCCTCAACACAGGGGCCACTCAGGGGTGTGTGCTCAGTCCCCTCCTTTACACCCTATTCACTCACGACTGCATGGCCAGGCACTACTCCAACACCATCATTAAGTTTGCCAATGACACAACAGTGGTAGGCCTGATAATGGTGTTGATGTGAGCCATGACCAGCCTTTCAAAGCACTTAATGGATATGACGTGAGTGCAACGGGTCGGTAGTAATTTAGGCAGGTTACCTTAGCGTTCTTGGGCGCAGACACTATGGTGGTCTGCTTAAAACATGTTGGTATTACAGACTCAGTCAGGGACAGGTTGAAAATGTCAGTGAAGGTACCTGCCAGTTGGTCAGCACATGCCCGGAGTACACGTCCTGGTAATCCGTCTGGCCCAGCAGCCTTGTGAATATTGACCTGTTTAAAGGTATTAATCACATCGGCTACAGAGAGCGTGATCACACAGTCTTCTGGAACAGCTGGTGCTATCATGCATGTTTCAGTGTTATTTGCCTCGAAGCGAGCATAGAACTAGTTTAGCTCGTCTGGTAGGCTCGTGTCACTGGGAAGCTCTCGGCTGTGCTTCCCTTTGTAGCCTGTAATGGTTTGCAAGCCCTGCCACACCTGACGAGCGTCAGAGCCGGTGTAGTACGTTTCGATCTTAGTCCTATATTGACACTTTGCCTGTTTGATGGTTCGTCGGAGGGCATAGCGGGATTTCTTATAAGCTTCCGGGTTAGAGTCCCGCTCCTTGAAAGCGGCAGCTCTAGCCTTTAGCTCAGTGCGAATGTTGCCTGTAATCCATGGTTTAGGGTTGTGGTATGTACGTACGGTCACTGTGGGTACGACGTCATCAATGCACTTATTGATGAAGCCAGTGACTGATGTGGTGTACTCCTCAATGCCATCGGAGGAATCCCGGAACATGTTCCAGTCTGTGCTAGCAAAACAGTCCTGTAGCTTAGCATCTGCTTCATCTGACCACTTTTTTATTGACCGAGTCACTGGTGCTTCCTGCTTAAATTTTAGCTTATAAGCAGGAATCAGGAGGATAAAATTATGGTCAGATTTGCCAAATGGAGGACGAGGGAAAGCTTTGTATGCGTCTGTGTGTGTGGAGTGAAGGTGGTCCAGAGTTTTTTTTCCCTCTGGTTGCACATTTAACATGCTGATAGAAATTTGGTATAACGGATTTTAAGTTTCCCTGCATTAGGGGAAAGGGTTAGGGTTAAGGATAGGTTAAGGGTTAGGGTTTGGGAATAGGTTTTGGGTTAAGGTTAGGTTAGGTTAAGGGTTAGGAGATAGGATTTTGAATGGAATCAATTGTTATGTCCCCTCAAGGATAGTAAAACGTGTGTGTGTGTTTCGGGTCTGTACTCACAGCCACCATAAATTACGGAGATCACTGAACACACCCAGTTTGAGAGATGAAATGGAGTTCACACTAAGAAACCTGAGAAAGAGAGAGACAGAGAGAGAGACAGAGAGAGAGACAGAGAGAGAGGAAAACATCTATTACTGAACGTTATTCCTTCTACACAACAGATAAACATATGAGAACATCCTCCTCCCTCCCCTCCTTCCTTCCTTCCTCCTCCCTCCATCCACCCCTCAACAAATAGTGACAGCTGTGCCATATAGATTGCAAAAAAGTTAGGAAGAGATTTTCGATGTACCGATTCATTTAAGAATGGTGGAGGCCACTGTGTTCTTGGGGACCTTCAATGCTGCAGAAGAGTTTTGATACCCTTCCCCAGATCTGTGCCTCGACACAATCCTGTCTCGGAGCTCTACGGACAATTCCTTTGACCTCATGGCTTGGTTTTTGCTCTGACATGCACTGTCAACTGTGAGACCTTATATAGACAGGTGTGTGCCTTTCCAAATCATGTCCAATCAATTGGATTTACCACTGGTGGACTCCAATCAAGTTGTAGAAACATCTCAAAGATGATCAATGGAAACAGGATGCACCTGAGCTCAATTTCGAGTCTCATAGCAAAGGGTCTGAATATTTATGTAAATAAGGTATTTCTGGTTATATTTGTAATAAATGTGCAAAAATGTCTAAACCTGTTTTTGCTTTGTCATTATGGGGTATTGTGATGTCATTATGGGGTATTGTGATGTCATTATGGGGTATTGTGATGTCATTATGGGGGTATTGTGATGTCATAATGAGGTATCGTGTTTAGACTGATGAGGGAAAACAACGATGTAATCCATTTTTAGAATAAGGCTGTAACGTAAAACAAAATGTTGAAAAAGTCAAGGGGTCTGAATACTTTCCGAAGGCACTGTAAATATTGTATATATTTACTGTATAGGTCAACTCAAACCACTTGTTGTTTTGCAGCAACAGTCTTCCTCCTCCCAACCACCAGCATAATAACTCTAAGGCCTGACATTCAAACTCCTTTCTCCCAGCCGCAGGGGTTTCCATGCTAGCCTCTCAGCATAGGGCAACTTGTCATCAGCGTCTGGCTCTGGTGAACATTCCCCAAAACTATTTAATACAATTCCTTATTATATTCTGTGTCTGTTGTCATTCAGCCAGTACTCCATTGAAGTATACTATATAGGGATTTGGGTGACCTTTGAGTCACATCTCCAGACTGTGTTTACAGCCTGTAGGTTAAAGCCGATGCACAGTCTAGTTTAAGCCATGCTTTGTAGAGAGAGGATATTGCCATTACTGTGTGTCTGGGCTGGTAAATGCTTTATGGCCAAATGCTATAAGAGGACAATAATATGAGACGACTAACAGTAACAGCTGTTATTTAGTGGGATATTTAACTGTCTCCTGTAGTTAATCTGGTACTTTACTTTTATGTCCCAATGACGAGTGTTGCATTCCACTGATAAAGGGAACAACTGCAGTATCTATCATCAGACAGAGATAGACAGACAGACAGAGAGAGAGTTCCAGAGAGAGCGAGAGAGACACACACACACACACACACACACACAGAGTGAGACAGAGTGAGAGACAGAGAGAGAGTTCCAGAGATATTGTTACTTCTCACACAAGGAGAGCGTACAAGACCATCAACCCCAAAATGGATTATGTCTCTCTCTGTGTGTCTGTCTCTGTCGCTCTGTCGCTCTGTCGCTCTGTCTCTGTCGCTCTGTCTCTGTCGCTCTGTCTCTGTCGCTCTGTCACTCTCAGTCTCTCAATTCAATTCAAGGGGCTTTATTGGCATGGGAAATATATGTTAACATTTCCAAAGCAAGTGAAATAGATAATATGCAAAAGTGAAATAAACAATAAAAATGAACAGTAAACATTACACTCACAGAAGACATAAAAAAAAATGTCATATTATGTCTATATACAGTGTTGTAACGATGTACAAATAGTTAAAGTACAAAAGGGAAAATAAATAAACATAAATATGGGTTGTATTTACAATGGTGTTTGTTCTTCACTGGTTGCCCTTTTCTTGTGGCAACAGGCCACAAATCTTGCTGCTGTGATGGCACACTGTGGTATTTCACCCAGTAGATATGGGAGTTTATCAAAATGTGATTTGTTTTCAACTTCTTTGTAGATCTGTGTAATCTGAGGGAAATATGTGTCTCTAATATGGTCATACATAAGGCAGGAGGTTAGGAAGTGCAGCTCAGTTTCCACCTAATTTTGTGGGCAGTGTGCACATAGCCTGTCTTCTCTTGAGAACCAGGTCTGTCTACGGCGAGGCTATGCTCACTGAGTCTGTACATAGTCAAAGCTTTCCTTACATTTGGGTCAGTCACAGTGGTCAGGTATTCTGCCACTGTGTACTCTCTGTTTAGGGACAAATAGCATTCTAGTTTGCTCTGTTTTTTTGTTAATTCTTTCCAATGTGTCAAGTAATTATCTTTTTGTTTTCTCATGATTTGGTTAGGTCTAATTGTGTTGCTGCCCTGGGGCTCTGTGAGGTCTGTTTGTGTTTGTGTACAGAGCAGCAAGACCAGCTTGCTTAGTGGACTCTTCTCCAGGTTCATCTCTCTGTAGGTGATGGCTTTGTTATGGGAGGTTTGGGAATCGCTTCCTTTTAGGTGGTTGTAAAATTTAACTGCTCTTTTCTGGATTTTTATAATTTGCGGGTATCAGACCTCACAAGCATAAAGGGCAATGGGTTCTATAACTGATTAAAGTATTCTTAGCCAGATCATAGTTGGTATGTCTAATTTTATGTTTGATGGCATAGAAGGGTCTTCTTGCTTTGTCTCTCAGATCGTTCACAGCTTTGTGGAAGTTACCTGTTGGTGCTGATGTTTAGGCCGAGGTATGTATAGTTTGTGTGCTCTAGGGCAACGGTGTCTAGATGGAATTTGTATTTGTGGTCCTGGTGACTGGACCTTTTTTGGAACACCATTATTTTGGTCTTACTGAGATTCGCTGTCAGGGCCCAGGTCTGGCAGAATCTGTGCAGAAGATCTAGGTGCTGCTGTAGGCCCTCCTTGGTTGGGGACAGAAGCACCAGATCATCTGCAAACAGCTGCATCCCTGTCTTTCTGGACAGATCTAGGCTGTAGGCCCTCCTTGGTTGGGGACAGATCTAGGCTGTAGGCCCTCCTTGGTTGGGGACAGATGTAGGCCGTAGGCCCTCCTTGGTTGGGGACAGATCTAGGCTGTAGGCCCTCCTTGGTTGGGGACAGATCTAGGCCATAGGCCCTCCTTGGTTGGGAACAGATCTAGGCCGTAGGCCCTCCTTGGTTTGGAACAGATCTAGGCTGTAGGCCCTCCTTGGTTGGGGACAGATCTAGGCCGTAGGCCCTCCTTGGTTGGGAACAGATCTAGGCCGTAGGCCCTCCTTGGTTGGGGACAGATCTAGGCTGTAGGCCCTCCTTGGTTGGGGACAGATCTAGGCCGTAGGCCCTCCTTGGTTGGGGACAGATCTAGGCCGTAGGCCCTCCTTGGTTGGGGACAGATCTAGGCCGTAGGCCCTCCTTGGTTGGGGACAGATCTAGGCCGTAGGCCCTCCTTGGTTGGGGACAGATCTAGGCCGTAGGCCCTCCTTGGTGACCGTAGGAATATGCAGTAAACAAAGAACGCCCACAGACGTATTCCCTGAAACAGCAGTGCTGTCTTTATCAACATCAAACGGTATTGTTGTAGATGAAGAGTATTTTCTGTCTGTTTCTCTCAAATCAATTCAATTCAATGGATTTTATTGCCATGGGAAACACATGTTTACATTGCCCCTCCCCCTTCTCTTTACTTCCTCTGTCTGCCCCTCCCTCTCTCTCTCCCCACCTCTCTCTCTTTCTCTCTCCCTCTCTCTCCCCACCTCTGTCTCTTTCTCTCTCCCCACCTCTCTTTCTCTCTCCCCACCTCTCTTTCTCTCTCCCCACCTCTCTTTCTCTCTCCCCCCTCTGCCTTCAGTAAGATGTACACAGGTATGTCAGTACTCACAGTCTCTCTAGTTTGTAGAGTCCACTGAAGGCTTGACTGGAGATGGTCTGGATGCTGTTGTTCTGTAGGAACCTAAGAGAAGAAACACACCACTAAGTCAAGAACAGTGGTTCCACGTTACTTCACCAGATACTAGTAAACATATTGCTAATAGCCTTCTCGTTCTAAAATAACACAAAGTCAATCAGTTTGTGGTACATAACACGTTTCTAGCTACAACACAGCCCAGTACAATGCCAACCCAGTAGAGTGTTAACCCAGTACAGTCCCAACACAGTACAGTCCCAACACAGTTCAATGCCAACCCAGTAGAGTGTTAACCCAGTACAGTGTTAACCCAGTTCAGTGTTAACCCAGTTCAGTGTTATCCCAGTACAGAGTTATCCCAGTTCAGTGTTAACCCAGTACAGTGTTAACCCAGTTCAGTGTTATCCCAGTACAGACCCAACCCAGTTCAGTGTTAACCCAGTTCAGTGTTAACCCAGTACAGTGTTAACCTAGTTCAGTGTTAACCCAGTACAGTCCCAACACAGTACAGTGTTAACCCAGTTCAGTGTTAACCCAGTACAGTCCCAACCCAGTACAGTGTTAACCCAGTACAGTCCCAACCCAGTACAGTCCCAACCCAGTACAGTGTTAACCCAGTACAGTGTTAACCCAGTAGGAATGGATGCCAACCCAGAGGTGGTAGCAGGGCTTATCCGCCGTTCTAGTGCTTAACATGGACAGCATGGTGAAGGTCTTTATAGTCAAACACCCATGACTTGTTAGGAGTGTGTGTGTGCGTTTGTGTGTGTGTGTGTGTTTGTGTGGTAACTTAATGAATAAAGGATGAGGATCATAATGAATTCTGAAACAATAAGGGAAATCACTCTTTAAACACACACACACACACACACACACACACACACACACACACACACACACACACACACACACACACACACACACACACACACACACACACATACAC
>QNTS01015331.1:0-16373 GCA_003317085.1 Hucho hucho
CTCTCCTCTAACCCCTCTCCTCTAACCTCTCTCCTCTAACCTCTCTCCTCTAACCCCTCTCCTCTAACCTCTAAACTCTCTCTTCTAACCCCTCTTCTCTAACCCCTCTCCTGCACGTTTGCCTTTCTTTCCATTCTCTCTTTTCCAGCCTCTCTTTTCCCTCCTTTCCTGTGCCTCCTCTCTTCTCCATTCTCTATTCTCCCGCCTGCTGCTGGAGTGGAATCAGGACCTCAGGACCCACCTGGAGCTCCAGACATCGCTTCTCAGCCAGGAACAGCTCTCTCTCTCTCTCTTTACTTCTCTCTTTCTCTAGCTCTCTCATGGGGCCTACTGTATGTTTGTTTATTTGTTATACTTTGCCTCTAGAGAAAGAGAAAGAGAGAGACGGAGAGAGAGAGAGAGAGAGAGAGAGAGAGAGAGAGAGACAGAGAAAGAGAGAGAGAGCAAGAAAGAGAGAGAAAGAAAGCAAGAGAGAGCTCCTGAGATCCCAGACCTTTTTGAGGAGGAGAGCAGAAGCTCCTGCAGACCAAAGGCAAACACTGGGCCAAAAGCCAGTAGTACCCTAAATGTTTTCCCTATCAATCCATCTCTCTCTCCTCTGCTTTCTCTTGCTAGGTAGACATAAAAATGACAGGAAGGTTGTATCATCCCTAAAGCTGGACAGTTTTTAGAACGTTGTTTTGCAACCGTGACGACTCTCTGGTGGGGACTGCTGGCGAAGGGGGTTGCTGGCGAAGGGGGGTCGCCCTAATTCATCGTATGGGCAGAGGAAACAGGTCTTGTTGATACAGTCATTCGAGTCAACTGGATAACACATTAGACCATACTAACCGGAGCTGTGCTCTGCACCAGCTGTGCACGTGGCCAAAAGAAACCATGCTGAGTTAACAACATGAGCCCCCTAATAGATATCGCATAGCCGTATTGGGAAGTGATTTACCTGAGCGGTGGGTAAACTTATTTATTAACCAGTCAACTTTGTTTAGGATATTGGGTATTATTTCGATAGGTCGTTGATTTTAGTTGGGTTTTGAGTTCCAACAACAGCTAATGACATAATGAACCAATGGAGGCTATGTGTGCTAGTGTGCTTAGATGCCCACCTGTGTTTTTCTTCAACACAAAAGCCCTATTCTGGCTGGACATGTTGAGAGGTCAAAGGTCAATGGTCCTCGAATCAGAACACAGGGAACTGTCTTCTTCTGCCCTTGCTCTCCTCCTCATCCTTCACTCATTTGCCCTTGTTTCTTTTCCTTCAATATCACCCTCACTGACTTTGTCAGGTTGCATTTATCCATTCTTCTTACCTCCACCCCTCACACCTTATCTTGATGTGAGATTACAAACCAGAACCCACATGATCTAATCAAATTGATGGCGCCGGGCGATGATGGCTGCCGTTTTATTGGCTCTTAACCAACCGTGCTATTTTCTTTGTTTTTTCACATTGTTTGTAACTTATTTTGTACATAATGTTGCTGCTACCGTCTCTTATGACGAAAAGAGATTCTGGACATCAGAACAACGATTACTCACCTCAAAATAGAACGTTTTCATCTGTATTTTTCATAGCTGTCTGCATACCACCACAGACCGATGCTGGCACTAAAAGCTGTATATCGCCATAAGCAAACAGGAAAACACTCATCCACAGGCGACGCTCCTAGTGGCCGGGGACTTTAATGCAGGGAAACTTAAATCAGTTTTACCAAATTACTATCAGCATGTTAAATGTGCAACCAGAGGGAAAAACAACTCTAGACCACCTATACTCCACACACAGAGATGCGTACAAAGCTCTCCCTCGCCCTCCATTTGGCAAATCTGACCATAATTCTATCCTCCTGATTCCTGCTTACAAGCTAAAATTAAAGCAGGAAGCACCAGTGACTCGGTTCATAGAAAAGTGGTCAGATGAAGCAAACAGGTCAACATTCACAAGGCCGCAGGGCCAGACGGATTACCAGGACGTGTACTCCGAGCATGCACTGACCAACTGGCAGTGTCTTCACTGACATTTTCAACCTCTCCCTGTCTGAGTCTGTAATACCAACATGTTTCAGGCATACCGGGGCGGCAGGGTAGCTTAGTAGTTAGAGTGTTGGACTAGTAACCAAAAGGTTGCAAGTTTGAGTCCCCGAGCTGACAAGTTACAAATCTGTCGTTCTGCCCCTTAACAGACAGTTAACCCACTGTTCCTAGGCCGTCATTGAAAATAAGAATTTGTTCTTAGCTGACTTGCCTAGTTAAATAAATAAAAATACCACCATAGTCCCTGTATCCAGGGTAACATGACTACTGACCTGTAGCACTCACGTCTGTAGCCATGAAATGCTTTGAAAGGCTGGTCATGGCTCACATCAACATGATTATCCTAGAAACCCTAGACCCACTCCAATTTGCATACCACACTAACAGATCCACAGATGATAAAATCTCTATTGCACTCCACACTGCCCTTTCACACCTGGACAAAAGGAACACCTACACCTGTGTTCACTCATGACTGCACAGCCAGGCACGACTCCAACACCATCATTAAGTGTGTCAATGACCCGGCGCATACAAGGCTATTCTCCCCCCTCCTTTTGGCAAGTCTGACCATGACTCCATTTCGTTGCTCCCAGCCTACAGACAGAAACTAAAACAGGAAACGCCCGTTCTCAGGTCTGTTCAACGCTGGTCCGACCAATCTGATTCCACGCTGCAAGATTGCTTCGAGCACGTGGACTGGGATATGTTCCGGATAGCATCAGACAACAACATTGATGTATACGCTGATTCGGTGAGCGAGTTTATTAGCAAGTGCATGTTGTACCCATAGCAACTATTAAAACCTTCCCCAACCAGAAACCGTGGATTGATGGCAGCATTCGCGCAAAACTGAAAGCGCGAACCACTGCTTTTAACCAGGGTAAGGCGACCGGAAACATGACTGAATACAAACAGTGTAACTATTCCCTCCGCAAGGCAATCAAACAAGCTAAGCGTCAATATAGAGTCACAATTCAATGGCTCAGACACGAGAGGAATGTGGCAGGGTCTACAGTCAATCACGGACTACAAAAAGAAAACCAGCCCCGTCGCGGACCACAACGTCCTGCTCCCAGACAAACTAAACAACTTCTTTGCTCGCTTTGAGGACAATACAGTGCCACCGACACGGCCCACTACCAAAACCTGCAGGCTCACCTTCACCGCAGCCAACGTGAGTAAAACATTTAAATGTGTTAACCCTCGCAAGGCTGTTGGCCCAGATGGCATCCCTGGCCGTGTCCTCAGAGCATGCGCAGACCAGCTGGCTGGTGTGTTTACGGACATATTCAATCAATCCCTATCCCAGTCTGCTGTTCCCACATGCTTCAAGAGGGCCACCATTGTTCCTGTTCCCAAGAAAGCTAAGGTAACTGAGCTAAACGACTATCGCCCCGTAGCACTCACTTCCGTCATCATGAAGTGCTTTGAGAGACTAGTCAAGGATCATATCACCTCCATCCTNGCCGTGTCCTCAGAGCATGCGCAGACCAGCTGGCTGGTGTGTTTACGGACATATTCAATCAATCCCTATCCCAGTCTGCTGTTCCCACATGCTTCAAGAGGGCCACCATTGTTCCTGTTCCCAAGAAAGCTAAGGTAACTGAGCTAAACGACTATCGCCCCGTAGCACTCACTTCCGTCATCATGAAGTGCTTTGAGAGACTAGTCAAGGATCATATCACCTTCACCCTGCCAGACACCCTGGACCCACTCCAATTTGCTTACCGTCCCAATAGGTCCGCAGATGACGCAATCGCAATCACACTGCATACTGCCCTAACCCATCTGGACAAGAGGAATACCTATGTAAGAATGCTGTTCATCGACTACAGCTCAGCATTTAACACCATAGTATCCTCCAAGCTCGTCATTAAGTTCAGGACCCTAGGTCTCGACCCAGCCCTGTGCAACTGGGTCCTGGACTTCCTGACGGGCCATCAAGTTTGCTGACACTACAGTGGTAGGCTTGATTACCAACAACGACGAGACGGCCTACAGGGAGGAGGTGAGGGCCCTCGGAGTGTGGTGTCAGGAAAATAACCTCTCACTCAACGTCAACAAAACAAAGGAGATGATCGTGGACTTCAGGAAACAGGAGAGGGAGCACCCCCCTATCCACATCGACGGGACAGTAGTGGAGAAGGTGGAAAGTTTTAAGTTCCTCGGCGTACACATCACAGACAAACTGAAATGGTCCACCCACACAGACAGCGTGGGGAAGAAGGCGCACCAAAAACACTCACAAACTTCTACAGATGCACAATCGAGAGCATCCTGTCGGGCTGTATCACCGCCTGGTACGGCAACTGCTTCGCCCACAACCGTAAGGCTCTCCAGAGGGTAGTGAGGACTGCACAACGCATCACCGGGGGTAAGCTACCTGCCCTCCAGGACACCTACACCACCCGATGTCACTGCCTGTTCACCGTGCTATCATCCAGAAGGCGAGGTCAGTACAGGTGCATCAAAGCTGGGACCGAGAGACTGAAAAACAGCTTCTATCTCAAGGCCATCAGACTGTTAAACAGCCACCACTAACATTGAGTGGCTGCTGCCAACATACTGACTTAAATCTCTAGTCACTTTAAATAATAGGATTGGATGTAACAAATGTATCACTAGCCACTTTAAACAATTTTGTATATAATGTTTACATATCCGACATTACTCATATCAAATGTATACACTGTACTCTAAACCATCTACTGAATCTTGCCTATGCCGTTTGGCCATCGACTCAAATCTCTAGCCACTTTAATAATTAAAATTGGATGAAATAAATGTATCACTAGCCACTTTAAACGATGCCATTTATATAATGTTTACATATCCTACATTACTCATCTCATCTGTATATACTGTACTCTATACCATCTACTGCATCTTGCCTACGCCGTTCAGCCATCGCTCATCCATATATTTATATGTACATACTCGTATTCATTCCTTTACTCTTGTGTGTATAAGAAAGTTGTTGTGAATTTGTTAGATTACTTGTTAGATACTACTGCATGGTCGGAACTAGAAGCACAAGCATTTCGCTACACTCGCATTAACATCTGCTAACCATGTGTATGTGACAAATAAAATTTGATTTGATTTGATTTGACACACCGCCGACAACGATGAAACAGCCTATAAGGAAGAGGTCAGAGACCTGACTGTGTGGTGCAAGGACAACAACCTCTCCCTCAACGTGATCAAGACAGAGGAGATTATTGTGGACTACAGGAAAAGGAGGACCGAGCACGCCCCCATTTTCATCAGCAGGGCTGCAGTGGAGCAGGTTGAGAGCTCCAAGTTCCTTGGTGTCCACATCACCAACAAACTAACATGGTCCAGGCACACCAAGACAGTTGTGAAGAGGGCACAACAAAACCTATTCCCCCTCAGGAGACTGAAAAGATTTGGGATGGGTCCTCAGATCCTCAAAAGGTTTCACAGCTGCACCACCGAGAGCATCCTGACGGGTTGCATCACTGCCTGTTATGGCAACTGCTCGGCTTCCGACCACAAGGCACTTCAGAGGGTAGTGCGTATGGCCCAGTACATCACTGGGGCCAAGATTCCTGCCATCCAGGACCTCTATACCAGGTGGTGTCAGAGGAAGGCCCTAAAAATACTCAAAGACTCCAGCCACCCTAGTCATAGACTGTTCTCTCTGCTACCGCATTGCAAGCGGTTACGGAGCACCAAGTCTAAGTCCAAGAGGCTTCTAAACAGCTTCTACCCCCAAGCCATAAGACTCCTGAACATCTAATCAAATGGCTACCCAGACTATTTGTATTGCCCCCCCCCTCTTTTACGCTGCTGCTACTTTAATAACTCTACCTACATGTACATATTACCTCAATGACCTCGACACCGGTGCCCCCGCACATTGACCCCTGCATATAGCCCCGCTATTCTTATTTAGTGCTGCTCTTTAATTATTTGTTATTCTTATCTCTTACTTTTTTTGTATTTTCTTAAAACTGCATTGTTGGTTAAGGGCTTGTAAGTAAGCATTTCACTGTAAGGTCTACACCTGTTGTATTTGGTATTTCACTGTAAGGTCTACACCTGTTGTATTCAGTATTTCACTGTAAGGTCTACACCTGTTGTGTTCAGTATTTCACTGTAAGGTCTACACCTGTTGTGTTCAGTATTTCACTGTAAGGTCTACACCTGTTGTATTCAGTATTTCACTGTAAGGTCTACACCTGTTGTATTTGGTCTTTCACTGTAAGGTTTACACCTGTTGTATTCGGCGCATGTGACAAATACAATTTTATTTTATTTGATTTAATCAGGTCTTTTGTTTGTTGGTTGTTGGCTGAAAGCCAGCTATGCTTCTACGGACTCTTGTCCCGTCTTCATCTCGTATTCCCAACACACAACACAGCTAAGGAGAATCAGACAAAACGAGGGAGATGAAACAACTGAACCTGCTGATCTCAGATCAGATAACACAAGCATGGGTGTCCACTTAGCAGGGATGACTTTCACTCAACACCCAATACCTGAGTGGGCAACCAGACATTGCTGTCTTGAAAAAATTGACATTGCTCGATTTCGATTGACTAGACAAAGACTCTGTTGCAAGGAACACCTCCAACTCAACTGACCTTACAGGTGGGACTTTGTGCTTGTCTCGGCCACCACCATAGTAACACAATCACATCCAGACAGTGATTCTATTAGGAAAATAGCATACCTGAATTCACCAGAGCACGACCAAACAAGGCTTTTTCTCTCAGCCGGGTCGGTGAGTCGTCTTGTCTATGCTGGGGCATGTCTGACATGCCAACAAAGCAGTAGGGAGCTGGCTTGGACAGCCGCCCATCGATGGAAATGAGAAAACAAGAATAGTTTCACCATCGTATCTCATTAAACACCATTTATAGAGTTGGGTGACACCCTCATTCTCCTTAATATAATATCTACAGTATATTGATAACGTCATAGAGAAAACTTCATTTCCATTTCTCTGCTCCTGACTAGAACAATAAACTTCTTAAGTTTCCTCCCCATTCTCAGATGGGGATGATTGACGCATTTGGCGGTCATGAAGCGCTCCACAAAACAGCTAGTTTTGGCCCATTAAACCCAGGAGCTGGCCTGTGATTTGTATTGAGAGGAAATAAACTCTGTCTTCCTACTGTTGTTTATTTCAGGCCTGTAGTGTGCCTGTAGCTCATTATAACCATAATTATCTGTGATTGGATTAGCCAGCCATTTTGCATGGATAGCCACAGGGGTCACATGGGTCATGCAGCATCTCAGTCAGGAGATCAGCTGACTGACTCATTACATTTGTCGGAGGGATGGATAAGTTATTTCCAGATGATCGGGTCAGCCGCTTGACCGCACCCCGTCTCGTTTGATGAAGGTTGTTCACATTCCCTCCATATCGGCAGATCAGGGATAGTTATATACAGTACTGCAGTACATATCGCCGTAGGGACCTTCACCTCCCACATTGGTATTTCCCATAACACACTCTGGAATGTCTGACAATGACAGTACTGCTGGCTCAGGTCATGTGGGTCACACTCAGTCACTGACTGACCCATCTGTAATCTCAATGTCAACACCTGAGCATGGAGATAACATGGAGATTTATCTCCTCTTTATTGTTAACAAAAAGGGTCATTTCAGTGTTAGCCCCGTTAGGCTAAACGTTTTGAGTGTATGGAGACATTAACTATGCAACGTGGTAAAAAAGTCTCACAGCTATTCAAAGGCAGGAAGTCATGATGTGTAAATGTCTATAATTGTTGGTGCAGAGAGCTATCAGGAGGTGGGACGGTTTATCACAGAACCTGTCGTTCCGTGAATCAAATACGCTTTCCTCAAAGCCTCAGCAGGAAGCTTCATTATTCTTTGGCAGTTTGGGTAGGCTTTTTTCATCTTCCCCTCCATATGTAAAATGAGTCACCTCAACAGGGAGGCAATTATACAGGAAGACAGCTCAGTGGGAATGTGCTGAGAGGTTGGTTCCTGGAACAGAGTGGGTTGGCAGGCCCCAGCATCTGCCAGTGTCTGTGTGGGGTGGCCTACATGCATGGGCATTTGCACTTTCCAAGTCTAAAATTTGCCATAAAACAAATTCCTTGGAAATAGGACTTGCAAAGTCTTCCAATCTTCCAAAGCAAAGGGGATTTTTCCTCACACACACACAAACGTCTGGCTCCTTGCATCCTGTTTGCCATGGCATCATCATTGTGGGCCGGCCGGCCGGTGCATCATCATCGTGGGCCAGTCTGGTCGGTGCATAGATTGGAAGCAGGTACAGTCACCGTTTGTGCCTAGTTACATCCAAATTTGGATCGCTAGACATTCTGGAGCCATTCTCCTATTTACACTAAGTCGTTGGTGTCTGTCAACCTTGTTTGCCAAGCAGAAAATTAATTCATGTCTCAGACACCTTCTCCCGGAGTCGTTATGTGGGTCCATGCATTAACTCTCACTGGATCCTAGAAAGTCAAGAGTCTGTTTCAGAGGCTTTCATGTACACACACACTGTACAATCCCACCACCGCCTCCTCCCCAGACACCTCTGGCCCAATTCACAAACTCACCAGCTCTTTACATGTAACTCAGTCACTATCATAATACTAAGACTAGTTTTGTAGTACTGCTTGATTTATCCGGTGGCTGAATCCCACTAAGAAAATAAAGTTTTTTTCTCTGACACCAAGTCTACTCAAGCCAAGTGGGCTGCACATTTAGGTTTTTGCTCTAGCACTACACAGCTGATTCAAAAAATCAAAGCTTGATGATAAGTTGGTTATTTATAATGACGCCGGAGGAGATGGCTGCTGTTTTACAGGCTCCTAACCAGTTGTGCTATTTTGTGTGTTTTTTCGCATTGTTTGTAACTTATTTTGTACATGATTCTGCCATCATCTTTTATGACCAAAAAGAGCTTCTGGATATCAGAACAGCGATTACTCACCTCGAACTGGACGAAGATTTTTTCTTTAACGAGTCGGACGCGAAGGATTTAATGCTGATACCGGACAAGGCCCAAATCCCTGTTATTCACGTGAAGAAGGGACACCAATACAGGGGACACAGGTCCGGGTTCCTTGTGAGAATTTGTCGGCGAGTGGGTAACCCGCCTCGAACCATCTGTGCTATTGACCAATGTGCAATCATTGGAAACTAAACTGGATCAACTCCGTTCAAGACTATCCTACCAACAGGACATTTAAAAACTGTAATATCTTATGTTTCACTGAGTCGTGGCTGAACGACGACATGGCTAATATACAGTTGGCTGGGTTTTCCATGCATCGAGGGATGGTGCTTTGTGTCTATTTGTGTGCGAAATCTAATATTAAGGAGGTCTCAAGGTATTGCTTGCCTGAGGTAGAGTATCTCATGATAAACTGTAGACAACACTATTTACCAAGAGAGTTTTCATCTATGTTTTTCGCAGCTGTCTATTTACCACCACAAACCGATGCTGGCACTAAGACCGCACTCAACGAGCTGTATAAGGCCATAAGCAAACAAGAAAACGCTCATCCAGAGGCTCCATGTTGCTGGGGACTTTAATGCAGGAAAACTTAAATCCGTTTTACCTAATCTCTACCAGCATGTCACATGTGCAAAAGCCTTGAGACAATTGAGACATGGATTGTGTATGTGTCCCATTCAGAGGGTGAACGGGCAAGACAAAAGATGTAAGTGCCTTTGAACAGGGTATTTGTGTCAAGAACTGCAATGCTGCTGGGTTTTTAATGTACAACAATTTCCTGTGTGTATCAAGAATGGTCCACCACCCAAAGAATGTCAAGCCAACTTGACACAACTGTGGGAAGCATTGGAGTCAAGATGGGCCAGCATCCCTGTGGAAGTCTTTCGACACCTTGTAGAGTCCATGTCCCCACAAATTGAGGCTGTTCTGAGGGCAGAAGGGGGTGCAACTCAATATTAGGAAGGTGTCCTTCATGTTATGTACACTCAGTATATATATATATATATTTTCCCCCTCAATGTAATACATTTTAGAATAAGGCTGTAACGTAACAAAATGTGGAAAGAGTCAAGGGGTCTGAATACTTTCCGAATGCACTGCATCTCCCCAACATTTTTATTACAAACTTTGTGACTGACTCCAGGGGAAAACCATACATCAAATATCCAGTGGCAACCCGTCATTCAGAGCGGGTAGGGCAGAGCACCTGTTTAGCTACAAAAAATAAACATGTTTTTTTTTGTTGCCTGTTTTGCATTTATTTTGGCATTAATACGTGTCACATATTAGTTTAAACAATGTAAAAAAAATTATATTTATTGAGTTAATAAAGCCGCATAAATTTTTTTGAGTAAGGCAGCTCCAAAATGCAGGTGTTTCAGCCTAGCTCAGTGCTTTCTGAGGTGGTGGGGCAGCCAGTGGAAAATACAGAGCGTAGGGGTTGGTAATCTTCTCTAGTTGCACCGTGATTGGCTCAGTGTTCTGTCACTCATGGGGACACCACGAGATATATGGGGAGAGCTCGGAAATTCAAGCCCTTTGGTTGCTGCCATAGATTTACATTAGAAGTGCCCATCCAAGAAGGCTCAAGGTCATTGGCCACAGATAAAATGACGTCAAATCACGTTATATCTATCGTAGTATGATTCATCATCATGAATCAAGTCGACAATCTACTGGCAAATCCTTTTCAATCCTTGTCATATGAAGAGAAATTATAGATAAAACGTAGTGGTGCTCATCGGCCATTGGACATAAACATTACACGACAAGATGGAAATCGCAAATTCAACAATTAGTGGTTTGGAAGGAATCAGTGGCTAACTGCAAGCATTGCAAAGCAACCACTAGCCTGCTATTCAGTAGACTGGGAGTGTGGTCCAAATTTGAGTTTAAGGGTAAATTTTCCAAGCTTAAAAGGATAAACATTAAACATTGGCCATGCTGTCAGTCCAGCATGACTTCTGCCGCATTCAAAACAACTGGAAACTCTGAAAAAAACGAGCTCCGACTGGGAAAATACGTTTTTGAACTGTCATCCAACTCTGAATTTTAAGTCGGGAACTCAGGCCTCTTTCTAGAGCTCCGACCTGAAGATCACTGACGTTATGATTAAACCTTGTTTCTTTCTGAGTTCCCAGTTGTCTTGAAAGCACCATAAATCCAGAGAATGACAGACTTTGAGGACAAAGTTTGATGACAACATTTGCCCACAAAGAACAGCCACGCCACCTTCCTGTTCAGGTGAGCACAGCACAACAAGGTGAGTCCAAAAATGTATTGTATACTGCCACATAAATTATGTAATATGCCAGGGATATATGTATATGCCAGGGATATATGTATACTGTAGCTAAGAAAGTAATACTAAGTGTATGTTGTGTAGTTCTGTCGTTGTACATTTCAAAAGTGCTGAACAAATAGTTATATTGACTACGTGTCTTAGTTCGCTCATTAATGTCTTAATCAAAATTACAGATTGCCTCTTACCCGCTCATCATCCCCTTATGCCATAGTTTGTATGTCTCAATTGTCAGTAGAAACCACATTTGTTTAAGCAAGTCAGCCATATCAGCTATGTTTTTTTAAGGCAGTAAATGAGGCTGAATTAACTGTTTCGCTGCCAGACAAGACTCCGCTGATAGCCAGGTGTAGCAGTGGTAAGGTTTTGGGACTGCTGTTGGGACAGCTTTATGTAGGCCCTAACAGTTTGTGGGCACCATTTGTCACCGTTATAATACAATTAATGTATTGTTTGTGTTGTGTTGTCTAGTGGCTTTGATGGCATGTGTAGCATGGTTCGTTCTGCGTTGTGTATTTTTATTTAGGACACTGCCACAACTGGAGGTCTGCTGGTTGGATTCTCTTTAATTGCCCTGCACACGAAGTGACAACAAACAATATGTTATCCCTTGGTACCGTTACAGCTCTCGGGCATCTTGCTAGTTGAAGGTCAGGCAACAGAGCGCAAACCAAAAAGAAATAATAGGTGCTGCGTGCACACATTCAGTGCACAACAGCACCATACAATACAAATAAAATGATATACAACATAATTCGAACAAAATAAAAGACATACCTGCACACGAAGTAACAACAAACAATATGTTAGCCCATGGTACCGTTACAGCTCTCGGGCACCTGCGTGAGCACATGGAAACTCACTCAAACACTGCCCCAAGTACCCACGAGTTACAATAGGTACCCTAGTTGGCGAGCTCGGTGAACCTTGTTAATGTAAATCTTTATATTGTCCACATTGTAACAAAACTTATGGTTGCATAACAGCACATTGTGTAACATTACCACGGTTATATATTGACAAATTACGGAGCCAAGGACAACATACCTTGCTAGTTGAAGGTCAGGCAAAAGAGAACAATAAGAGGGTACGTAAATACAGATAACCCGCGATGGACCAAACCAAAATAAACAAAACTTGTACAATCAGGTGCATTTACAATATAGATATGAAACAGTGTTTGTATACAAAAAATAACATTAGCTATCCAGCTGTAATTAAATAAAAATACATTGAATTATTATTATTATTCTCAAATTATTAACATCCCCTCTTGACCTGGCCTATTTGAACTGGTCCTTGTGTGCAACTTGGTGCATAATCTATGCATCCCAAACTTTTGTTTTGAGTTTGCCCCTCCAAGATGTACATGCTAGAATCGCCACTGCAAATGTCACTCATTGCAGTGCTGGAAATCCAAAGAAGTAAAACATGTTGCTTTCCTCTAGAAAACAAATCAATTATATTCGAGAAGACAGTTGAAATGGATCCCATTATTTGCATTGGCACTGTCACTCACAACCCAATAGGTTGACACAGATGATGTATTGTAGCCCACTGCCCTACTCCCATTTACATGTGTGGACTTTGGGAGAGAGAGTCAGACAGGGATGTTGAAATGACAGAACGCAGAGGCAAGTGTCAAAATGCTTGATGAATTGAGCTTTCAGTTCTGCAGTGTTGAGCAGTTGACCGTGAAGCGCGAGGAGAGCGCACACACGGAACAGCCCCTCGAGCTGGCAGAGGTCAGGCTGGTTCTTGAAAAGCAGAATCGCCGTTGCTGAGAGAGGAGGACCATTCGGATGGAAAGAAACGGAGCTCCAAAAACCAACCTGTCGAGTGATGCCCCACGTCCCAGACGAAACAAGGAGGTTCGTGAGGTTGGACTGTTTGCAGAGCAAGACAGTGACGTAAATTCAATGACGTTGGTAAGAACCACGTTTCAAACGAGGAATAAAACATTCCGACGGGAAATATGTGTTTAGATGAACGTGTAGGTGACTTCAAAGACACTTATTGCAGAATTTGAAGGGACTGGACTGGTATATCGCCGGCTTCCCGAACACAAACGCGATCATTGGTCTAGAGTAGGAGAACAGTCTTGAGAACAATGCGAACCCTATTCTGTTATCCCGGAACATGTGCAGCGCGCCACTGCACTCACGCTGTGTCCACTATGACAACCAGAAATGTTGTTGCAATGTGCAATGTAGCAAACAACTCTGCTTTTATATTTTATTTTTTTCGAGAGAGTGATGCAATAATTCGAATGGTTTGGTTTTGATGCAGCGTAAACGGAGGGGGTGAAGATGTTTCTCTTCAGTGTCCTGGCAAGTTTATTCGCGTTTACTTCACCAACATGTGGCTATCAGATGTCATGGGAAAATTGGAATGGCAATTTGCAAAACCGAGTGAATGAACTTGACAATCCAACTACTCAACCTCACATCATTTTCATCCTGGTTGATGACCAAGGCTTCCGGGACGTGGGCTACCATGGGTCCGAGATCAAAACCCCAACTCTGGACAGGCTGGCAGCGCAGGGAGTGAAACTGGAAAATTACTATGTGCAGCCTCTCTGTAGCCCCTCCAGGAGTCAATTAATGACTGGCAGGTACGTTTATCCTACTGTCTAGTGGCCATTCAGTTGTTGTCAATGCACAATGCAAGTGTTATAAATGTGTTATAGAGGTGAGTAACTTGCTGACTACACCAGCACACGCGTGAGTCGGAGTGCGCCATCACAGCGCATGTTGATTTTGTGCATCCACACCAACACCATCATGACAGGTTAAAATATCAAAACCAACAGTCAACCAACTATATTCATTTGATGGCGGGTCGAAACACACTGTTGCTAACTAGTTTGTCCTTGGAGATGAACATTGGGTTGTTATTTTACTTGACATGCATATGGGCCTCTTTTTAGCTGGTTCTTTGTCAAATGTTTACCCAGAGTCATAGTGTGTTTCTCTGCTCCGATGATTAATCAACATATAAAAAGGGAAACCTAGTTTGTTTTTAGATAGTGGTCTTTAATCTTTCCCAAGTGGCTCAGAGGTCTAAGGCTAGAGTGCTAGAGGCGTCACTACAGACCCTGGTTCGATTCCAGGCTGTGTCACAACCGGACGTGATTGGGAGTCCCATAGGGCGGCGCACAATTGGCCCAGCGTCGTCCAGGTTAGGGGTTGGCCGGCGTAGGCTGTCATTGTAAATAAGAATTTGTTCTTAACTGACTTGCCGAGTTAAAAAAAAGAAAATCTTTCAAGCATCCATGTGGGCTTGTATCTTCTTGAAGTTCTATTTTAGCGCTTAGCTATGCAGACGCTCAGTCATGCGCATGAGCGGTGTGGATGAAATGATTGAATAACATGTATGTGTGGATGAAATGATTGAATAACATGTATGTGTGGGTAAAATGATTGAATAACATGTATGTGTGGATGAAATGATTGAATAACATGTATGTGTGGGTAAAATGATTGAATAACATGTATGTGTGGATGAAATGACTGAATAACATGTATGTGTGGGTAAAATTATTGAATAACGTATGTGTGGGTAAAATTATTGAATAACATGTATGTGCACGCAACGTGGCTGGTGAGGTTTGCATGTAAATCCATCGGCATCCCAGGGCGTGTCTGGTTATTGTGTCCTCTCATTCAAGCCTATTAACTCATTTCCACAAATTCTGCCTTAATACAGGCGAGGTGGTCAACGGTCAACATGTAGTAGTGTATCGGAGGAGTAGTTATTGTAGACTTGATTACTAGAGAGTTAAAATTCCTTGGAGCATTATAACTGTTTTGCACTGGAGTTTAATAGAAGGGCCCTGTGAAATGCAGTGACTTGAAAGTCTATGCAGACTGACTGCAGAGTTACTGTATGTTCTCAAGACACTGAAATATGCAAAAGCACACAGAATAAAAATGCTGGAAGCGCAACAAGATTGCAGAAAATTAAATTACAGAACACATAATTGGATGCCGGAGAACAAAGGTGCACGTCAGCACAGTAACAACTTAACTGTTTGCAAGTGGAGCCACTCTTGGCTTTCCCTATAGCAACCACCTTGTGTTCTGGGTCCACGGAAGGCAACGCTACAGATATACTGAAGAGCAGGGGTGACTACATCAGGTTAGCCTGATTGCGGTTTCACTTTGTAGTGTAGCCTATATGCCCACTTTATTTATCCTACGATGTTTCACATCAGCATTTCTTTCACACACACACACAGGACTGTCCCTATAGAGATGCCTGCCTACACCAGCATCTGTTTCGCTCCTTAGGAAACGGGAAGGTTGCTAGGCACCTCTTCTGGCTAGTGTCCGGGAAAATAAGGAGAAAAGTGTCTCCCCCCCGCCCACTCCACTCACCCCTCTTGTACAGTAAAAATGGTTGATACTGTGGTGTAAGCATCCATATGGAAATGTAGGTGTATATTCAATTATGTTACTAGGCTACTTCTGGGAGGATGATTGCAAGAGAGTGGTGGTGGGGGGGTGTATCTATGATTCAAAAAGGAAGGGGTTCATCCAAAGAGGAGATTAGGGGCCCTTTAGAAGTGGTGTGTGTGTGTCTGTCACTAACGTGGTCAGAAATGCAGTGTGCTATGTGCTGTATGTTGTAAGGACCAGTAAGGACCAGACTGTATTGATTTACCTTGCGTGCCTTGCGGTGGGATTTCAGCAGATTGTCTGGCCAATGATCCGTTCTATTGGGGGGTTAAAATGTCAAGATGTTCCTGCTTTTCCGCGTTTGCGGGCTACAATATAGTAACAAGAATATAGTATGGTTGTTGTGATCTTAAAACTTTTTCTCGACACTTAACGTCTATATTGTACTCTACTGTACTGTATTGGACTGTTCTGTATCGGACTGTATTGGACTGTACTGTATTGGACTGTACTCTACAGTACTGTATTGGACTGTACTCTACTGTACTGTATTGGACTGTACTCTACTGTACTGTATTGGACTGTACTCTACTGTACTGTATTTAACTGTACTGTATTGTACTGTAGTGGACTGTACTCTACTGTACTGGATTGGACTGTACTCTAC
>QNTS01015358.1:0-18678 GCA_003317085.1 Hucho hucho
GTGTGTGTGTGTGTGAGAGAGAGAGAGAGAGAGTCGGAGAGCTTAATGTGAGATGGGAATCCGGAAGACCTTGATTATCAATCAAGTTTCTCTGTAGCGCCATTTTGAGATGTTGTTTCTCTAGCCTACAAGCCATAGACTCATTGCAATGAAATGTAAGATTAATTAATACAGTGTAAAAAGTCTCTCCTTGGCCTACTTTATACTAAATCTACAGTGAATCATTATATACTAAAGGCAAACCTACAGGAAAGAGAAATGTAATATCATAATTCTTACATATCACCCCAGAAAGTAAATCCTTAGTCCCTAAGTTCATCATTAGCACATAGCGTAGCCGCCAGCAGCCTCGTTAATGTCCCTCTCATCGCCTGGTCGTAAAAGTACACTGTTCATCTCTGTCAGATGGGTAGTAAACACTGTGTGTGTGTGTGTGTCACCTCGGTCAGATGGGTTGTAAACAACCAGTGTATATCTGTGGTGTTGCTAGATTTACCTAACAGCTGTCTCTCTATGTGTGTGTTCCAGATTGGGATAGATTGACCTGCGTGACCTTGGAGCAGTGCCCTGGACAACAGACACTACTCTACAAACGCAGGCAGGCAGGCAGGAGCTGGGGCTGTGGCTGGACGCACTGCAATGCAGCAGAACGGATCAGAGCAGTGATCTCGCACACACACACACACACACACATATATATGGACGCACACACAGACACACACACACAGACACACACACACACACACACACACACACACACATGGACGCACACACACACACACATGCCGGGATGTAACCACACACACTCCAAAGCACACATGCTCGGGAGCACACAGACACACAGTTACGCATACATGCAAGTACACACACATGCAAGGACGTTAGCACATAAACACACACACACACGTCAGGGATCAGCTGGCAGAGATGCTTCTTAATCACCCTGCGTCTGTGTCCCTGCCCTCTGTCTCAGTGAAAGGCCCACAGTCTCTCACACCCATGACTATCCCTGGGAGACGCAACGTTGCAAAAATAAGTTTCCTAAACTGCATCCTGTACAGGTCCTAAACTATAAAATCATGTCAAACACTACCTAGTTCATCTCCTTAGACCCAGAAGTATCCCTTAGTAGTGTGTGTTGGTTGTCAGTATGATTATTGTGCCATCAGTAGCCTCTGAAACATTATATATACAGTTGAAGTCGGAGGTTTACATACACTTAGGTTGGAGTCATTAAAACTTGTTTTTCAACCACTCTACAGATTTCTTGTTAACAAACTATAGTTTTGGCACTTTGTGCATGACACAAGTAATTTTTCCAAAAATTGTTTACAGGCAGATTATTTCACTTAAAATTCAATGTATCACAATTCCAGTGGGTCAGAGGTTTACATACACTAAGTTGACTGTGCCTTTAAACAGCTTGGAAAATACCAGAAAATTATGTCATGGCTTTAGAGGCTTCTGATAGGCTAATTGACATAATTTGAGTCAATTGGAGGTGTATTTCTTGATGTATTTCAAGGCCTACCTTCAAGATCAGTGCCTCTTTGCTTGACATCATGGGAAAATCAAAAGAAATCAGCCAAGATCTCAGAAATAAAATGTAGACCTCCACAAGTCTGGTTCATCCTTGGGAGCAATTTCCAAACACCTGAAGGTACCATGTTTATCTGTACAAACAATAGTACACAAGTTTACAGTGAGGGGAAAAAGTATTTGATACCCTGCTGATTTTGTACGTTTGCCCACTGACAAAGAAATGATCAGTCTATAATTTTAATGGTAGGTTTATTTGAACAGTGAGAGACAGAATAACAACAAAAAAATCCAGAAAAACGCAGGTGAAAAATGTTATAAATTGATTTGCATTTCAATGAGGGAAATAAGTATTTGACCCCTCTGCAAAACATGACTTAGTACTTGGTGGCAAAACCCTTGTTGGCAATCACAGAGGTCAGACGTTTCTTGTAGTTGGCCACCAGGTTTGCACACATCTCAGGAGTGATTTTGTCCCACTCCTCTTTGCAGATCTTCTCCAAGCCATTAAGGTTTTGAGGCTGACGTTTGGCAACTCGAACCTTCAGCTCCCTCCCCAGATTTTCTATGGGATTAAGGTCTGGAGACTGGCTAGGCCACTCCAGGACCTTAATGTGCTTCTTCTTGAGCCACTCCTTTGTTGCCTTGGCCATGTGTTTTGGGTCATTGTCATGCTGGAATACCCATCCACGACCCATTTTCAATGCCCTGGCTGAGGGAAGGAGGTTCTCACCCAAGATTTGACAGTACATGGCCCCGTCCATCATCCCTTTGATGCGGTGAAGTTGTCCTGTCCCCTTAGCAGAAAAACACCCCCAAAGCATAATATTTCCACCTCCATGTTTGACGGTGGGGATGGTGTTCTTGGGGTCATAGGCAGCATTCCTCCTCCAAACACAGCGAGTTGAGTTAATGCCAAAGAGATCCATTTTGGTCTCATCTGACCACAACACTTTCACCCAGTTGTCCTCTGAATCATTCAGATGTTCATTGGCAAACTTCAGACGGGCATGTATATGTGCTTTCTTGAGCAGGGGGACCTTGCGGGTGCAAGGTCCAGGCCAAGGGAGATTGACAATTCTTTTGTGTTTCTTCCATTTGCGAATAATCGCACCAACTGTTGTCACCTTCTCACCAAGCTGCTTGGCGATGGTCTTGTAGCCCATTCCAGCCTTGTGTAGGTCTACAATCTTGTCCCTGACATCCTTGGAGAGCTCTTTGGTCTTTTTCAGGATTTTTTTGTTGTTATTCTGTCTCTCACTGTTCAAATAAACCTAACATTAAAATTATAGACTGATCATTTCTTTGTCAGTGGGCAAACGTACAAAATCAGCAGGGGATCAAATACTTTTTTCACTCCACGCAGCCGTCATACCGCTCAGGAAGGAGCTGCGTTCTGTCTCCTAGAGATGAACCTACTTTGGTGCGAAAAGTGCAAATCAATCCCAGAACAACAACAAAGGACCTTCTGAAGACGCTGGAGGAAACAGGTACAAAAGTATCTATATCCATAGTAAAACGAGTCCTATATTGACATAACCTGAAAGGCCGCTCAGGAAGGAAGAAGCCACTGCTCCAAAACCGCCATTAAAAAGCCAGACTACGGTTTGCAATTGCACATGGGACAAAGATCGTACTTTTTGGAGAAATGTTGTTACACCAGCTCTGTCAAGAGGAATGGGCCAAAATTCACCCAACTTATTGTGGGAAGCTTGTGGAAGGCTATGCTACCAAATACTAATTGAGTGTATGTAAACTTCTGACCCACTGGGAATGTGATGAAAGAAATAAAAGCTGAAATAAATCATTCTCTCTACTATTATTCTGACATTTCACATTCTTAAAATAAAGTGGTGATCCTAACTGACCTAAGACAGGGAATCTTTACTAGGATTAAATGTCAGGAATTGTGAAAAACTGAGTTTAAATGTATTTTGCTTAGGTGTATTCAAACTTCTGACTTCAACTGCATGTTTAATGTACACTACCGTTCAAAAGTTTGGGGTCACTGAGAAAGGTCCCTGTTTTTGAATGAAAAGCACATTTTTTGTCCATTAAAATAACATCAAAATGATCAGAAATACAGTGTAAACACCAGTCTCAACGTCAACAGTGAAAAAGCCATGTCTCAGACTGGCCAATAAAAAGAAAAGATTAAGATAGGCAAAAGAACACTGGACAGAGGAACTCTGCCTAGAAGGCCAACATCCCGGCATAGCCTCTTCACTGTTGACGTTGAGAATGGTGTTTTGCGGGTACTATTTAATGAAGCTGCCAGTTGAGGACTTGTGAGGTGTCTGTTTCTCAAACTAGACACTCTAATGTACTTGTCCTCTTGCTCAGTTGTGCAACGGGGCCTCCCACTCCTCTTTCTATTCTGGTTAGAGCCAGTTTGCGCTGTTCTGGGAATGGAGTAGTACACAGCGTTGTACGAGATCTTCAGTTTCTTGGCAATTTCTCGCATGGAATAGCCTTCATTTCTCAGAACAAGAATAGACTGGCGAGTTTCAGAAGAAAGTTATTTGTTTCTAGCCATTTTGAGCCTGTAATCTAACCCACAAATGCTGATGTTCCAGATTCTCAACTAGTCTAAAAAAGGCCAGTTTTATTGCTTCTTTAATCAGTACTACAGTTGTGTTCAGATGTGCTAACATAATTGCAAAAGGGTTTTCTAATGATCAATTATCCTTTTAAAATGCTAAACTTGGATTAGCTAACACAACGAGCCATTGGAACACAGGAGTGATGGTTGCTGATAATGGGCCTCTGTACACCTATGTAAATATTCCATTAAAAATCTGCCATTTCCAGCTACAATAGTCATTTACAACATTAACAATGTCTACACTGTATTTCTGATCAATTTGATGTTATTTTAATGGACAAAAAATGTGCTTAACTTTCAAAAACAAGGACATTTCTAAGTGACCCCAAACTTTTGAACAGTAGTGTATATAGCCTCATTATTGTTATTTTATTTTGTTCATTTTTAACAAAAATTTCATTTTTTACTTTATGTTGTCTTAACTCTATTTTCTTAAAACTGCATTGTTGGTTAAGGCCTTGTAAGTTAACATTTCAAGGTAAGGTATTCACCTGTTGTATTTGCTGCATGTGACAAATACAATTTGATTTGATTTGATCAGAAAGATGTCCACTCGTCTGGCACCACACTGGTCCCCTACACTCTCTAACTTGATGCCCCCTTTAAAAGGACAGAAATGTATGTACAGTATGGTTTATGAGGTCAGAACGATGCCATTGACGATCATTTGTTTGATGGTAAAGAAGTAAGACAGGAGGTTATCTCTCCAAGTTAAGCCAGAAACAACCACATAAACAGCCAGATATTTCTCAAAGTAAGTTAGCTGTTCTCCGTACATACAACATGTTATCCTTTGAAAAATATATGTTTGATTGGTCAAGTTGATCAATTTGTCTTTTTAAGACAAAATATGACTTAATTTCAGATGTATATACCATTAGACAATATTTTCCATCACATGTAATGCTTTTCATCCAATTTGATGTAATTGTAGTAACATTTCACAGTTTTCTTACCACAAATTGTTCGTACCATTGAAGTCCAATGTTGCATTACAATGGCATTACACACGAGATACATACTATATGCATAGTCCCACAGCAGCATATTACAGTACAGAACAACACAGTAGCCTACCTACTACAGCACAATACAGTGCAGTAATACCAAATATCACTGAAACATATCCAAGACTTTCAGTTCAGAAAACATTGACAAACATTGGTCCTTGTGCTACTGTCTGACTTTACTTGACTAGCAAGTAAGCTCCTTAGGGAAATACTTTGTTCTCAGCACCAACACACAGACTCCACTCTTCAGACACTGAACCATATATCTTCCAAAGCCCCTTTCATCTCAACACACTCCAAACCAAGACCACAAGCTAAATAGAGACAAGTTGAACAGCAAATAAACACAAACACATCGTTTTCTCTATCTCTTTCGGAGCCCATGCAGAATCCCTGATAAGACACACACACACACACAGACACACACACACTCCTCGCTTATCCTTACCTCATTCTGAGTCAGAGCTCTCCTGTCTAATAAGGGGATCACTCGATTCCATCAGCAGCCTGATCCCCCAGAAGCATCCGGGATCCCATAAGATAACACCCACTAACACCACAGATACGACGGCACTAATGCACAAATACTTTGGCTGGGAGTAAGTCTCATTAAAGGGATTCTTTTGGGGCAATAAAGTGAACCCTAATCACTCCAAACAAACAGATAGATGAAGTAGATCAGCCGGAAATTGACACACACACACACACACATACACACACATATAAGCGCACACACACACACGGGCACATTAACATACACACACACACATACACACACACACACGCACATCCACTACACCCCGGTTACCAAACGCCTCTTCCATCCAAAATCCGGAGAAGCAGATGTCATGGTAACTTAATGGGATTGGGACAGTCTGTCATCCTCACAGTGTGCGTCCCAAATGGCACCCTATTCACTATGTAGTGCACTACCTTTTACCAGGGCCCATAAGGCTCACAAGGCTATGGTCAAAGGCAGTGCACTATGTAAGGGATAGGGTGCCATTTGGGACGCCAACAGGGACGAGGAAGAGGTCAGAGGTAGGAGGAAATGGAGCTTGGGTTAGGAAGTGACCTCGTCCTACGGTTACACAATGGGTCCCCAAAGTAACTTGTCCAATGGCCAAGTTACTTTGGACCCTGTCTGATCTGATGGGACAAGGCTTAGTTACTACGGACCCTGTATGATCTGATGGGACAAGGCTTAGTTACTACTGACCCTGTATGATCTGATGGGACAAGGCTTAGTTACTACGGACCTTGTCTGATCTGATGGGAAAAGGCTTAGTTACTACGGACCTTGTCTAATCTGATGGGACAAGGCTTAGTTACTACTAACCCTGTCTGATCTGATGGGACAAGGCCTAGTTACTACTGACCCTGTCTGATCTGATGGGACAAGGCCTAGTTACTACTGACCCTGTCTGATCTGATGGGACAAGGCTTAGTTACTATGTACCCTGTCTGATCTGACTGGACAAGGCCTAGTTACTACGGACCCTGTCTGATCTGATGGGACAAGGCTTAGTTACTACGAACCCTGTCTGATCTGATGGGACAAGGCTTAGTTACTATTGACCCTGTCTGATCTGATGGAACAAGGCCTAGTTACTACGGACTCTGTCTGATCTGATGGGACAAGGCCTAGTTACTACTGACTCTGTCTGATCTGATGGGACAAGTCCTAGTTACTAATGACCCTGTCTGATCTGATGGGACAAGGCTTACTTACTACTGACCCGGTCTGATCTGATGGGACAAGGTTTAGTTACTACTGACCCTGTCTGATCTGATGGAACAAGGCCTAGTTACTAATGCCCCTGTCTGATCTGACGGGACAAGGCTTAGTTACTACTGACTCTGTCTGATCTGATGGGACAAGGCCTAGTTACTACTGACCCTGTCTGATTTGATGGGACAAGGCCTAGTTACTACTGACCCTGTCTGATTTGATGGGACATGGACCCTGTCTGATCTGATGGGACAAGGCCTAGTTACTACTGACCCTGTCTGATTTGATGGGACAAGGCCTAGTTACTACTGACCCTGTCTGATTTGATGGGACATGGACCCTGTCTGATTTGATGGGACAAGGGGAGTTGACGGTGGTGGGTGACACCGTAACCTACTATTGTTAGACTTTCAAACTGTTTCAGACTGTTGCGATCATGTCCATCTAAATCACCATAGAGAAGTTCTGTTTGTGTACTTACTATATATCAAAGTGGAACCTTTGACTAATTCACACAAATGCACATTAATATTATAGTCGGCTATATACAACGTAGAACATACAGTACCTTTGCATAAAATAAGGTAAGACCGGGATTCAATCTGATCGCGTGTTGTAGGCAATGGTCCAGTGTTTGCAGAGATTGCATTCATAGTAAACAGGGCATATGTCGGCCCATTCATAAATTGTCGCATTGCCTACAACCCGCGATCGGATTGAATCCCAGCCTTAATTACAAGTATAGTTGTAGTATTATCATGCAAAATAAGTTTTCCAAAAACCAAAGTTCACATAAAGAAGAATCTTTATTATTTTGTATACATAGATATCTTCATATAATTGTTCTAATGCCAGTCAAAAATAATAATCATTATATATATATATATATATATATATAGAAAACTAATCCCAATAAACTACTATGTACTTTGACTTTACCTTTCTTGTATAAAACAACATGGAGAATATATACTCACCTCCCTAGCTGGAAATATAGGTGCTCGGAAGGGAGCAAGATTTTACAAAAAAGAAAACTAGACTAACACCGTAACACTGTATCTGGTTAGAACTACAATGTTACCCAACAAGAGAACATTGGCGGCCATTTTGTAGTTTTGTAATAAGACACAGCATGTTGGTGGTGGAGGGTAATTGCCTAGGAACTTCTAAAAAAGGGATAGTTCAGCAAAATTAGATATTTGAGAAACTGTTTTCAAGGTGAGGAAACAAATATCAAAATATGCAATTTTGCTGAACTATCCCTTTAACACAAACTTCAGCTTTTTCACTCTGTTTAATGAAATTGGTCAACAAAAGTTTGAGATGATGACTGGGAGAGGATAGGATCATCTTATCATCTAGATTTGTGGCTGCAGACGAGAGGAGGAACATTAGATTACTACTGTCTCAGTACACACAAGAAGATGATGAATATCTGTAGAGGCTGCTGGAGGTAGGTGGGAAGGAGGGAGGGAGGGAGAGAGAGGGGGAGAGGGTGGGATGGAAGGAGAAAGTAGGCGGTGGGAGAGAGCGAGAAAGCAGGGGAGAGAGAGGAAAGGGAGGAAGAATGTAGAAATGAAGGGGAAGATATAGAGATTAAGAGAGAGAGGGGAAAGGCATAGGGAGAAAAAGGAACGAGAGAGAGAGAGAGAGAGAGATAGCGAGAGAGAGAGAGATAGCAAGAGAGAGAGAGAGATAGCAAGAGAGATAAAAATAGATAACGAGAGATAGATTACGAGAGAGGGGAGAGGCAGAGGGAGAAAGAGAGAGAAAGAGATAGCAAGAGCGATAAAAATAGATAACGAGAGATAGAAAATGAGAGAGGGGAGAGGCAGAGGGAGAAAGAGGAATAGGAGCGAGAGAGAGATAAAGAGAGAGATAAAGCAATAATAAGAGAGAGAGATTGTGAGAGATTAAGAGAGAAAGTGGAGAGGGAGGAACAGGAGAGAGAGTGCGAGAGAAAGAGAAAGATAAAAATAGAGAGAGATAGAGAGCGAGAGAGATTGAGAGAAAGAGAAAGAGAGAGATAAAAATAGATGAGAGAGAGAGAGAGAGTGAGATTAAGAGAGAGAGAGAGAGAGGAGAGGCAGGGGGAGAACGAGGAATAGGAGAGAGAGAGAGATAAGGAGAAAGAGAAAGAGAGTGGACCCCAGACTGATGAGCTGAATCTGTAAACAGAGAGGAGTGTCTGTCCTCTTCTTCTCTCCTTCTTTTCACTTCTTCCCCTGCTTCTTTCACTCTCTGGGAGGTAGGCCATGTCATGGTGGTTGGCAGGGAGCTCACATGCGGTATCCAATCTCGCTCTCATCCATTTGGCTGTGGCAGTCTTTGGGAATGCCATCCATCCATCCTAATAGCATTCCCAAGTTTTCCCCCAAACTCTAGATATGTAGAAATGGAAACCTAGTAGTATATGAGGACGGATGGGACAGACCATCAGGATCTTAGAGAGGGGTGTCCAGTTGTCCTAGTGTCTGTTTGGGCCAGGGCAGCAGGAGGGTTGGACCCTCCTTATCCCCCCATTGAGGAGGTACGTCTCACCCCAAACGTCCCAGCTGGGGTGCAGTGAGGTCAAGAAGAGGCATCGAAGCTATGAGGGAGAAGAAGACATGTTTTAGACATACTTTGAATGCATCAATGACATACTTACTGTTATGATGTGACTAAAGAGGCAGAGAGAGCGAGAAAGAGAAAGAGGGGGGGATACGAAAAAGAGGGTGAGAGAAATTCGGAGAAAGTAAAGAACAGGAAACGAGTATGTTCCATCTTGAGGCAGGATGAAACATTAAGAAGTGTTTGTGTGTATGTATGGGGGTGGGCAATCCCCCAGGAGAGAGGGGATGTCCTGTCGCTGAATCATTCAATATTAAAACAGCCACCCACCCACACACACACACACACACACACACACACACACACACACACACACACACACACACACACAGTCATCTGCTCCTTCCCCGCTGGGCCAAGATTTAAGATGGGAAGGTCACCTCTGTCTCTTCATTACTATAAACCCACTACAGTCTCCCACACAGCTTGATTATTATTCACCCAGATTGGCCAACTGATGTAATGCACACCTTAGTTACCACACTGGTAGCCTGGTTCCAGATCTGTTTGTGGTGTCTTGTCAACTCCTGGTCATTGGTATTCAAGAGAGCGCAAACAGATCTGGGACCAGGCTACCACACTGGGTGCGTTCTCTCTGACTCATCGGATGACACAGCTAGAGATACAGCCTGGATTCGAACCAGGGATTGTAGTGACGCCTCTTGCACTGAGATGCAGTGCCTTAGACCGCTGCGCCACTCGGGAGCAAAGTTGGTAGAGCATGGCACTCGCAAAGCCAGGGTTGTGGGTTCGATTCCCACGGGGGACCAGTACAGGGGGAAAAATAATGAAAATGTATGTACTCACTACTGTAACTCGCTCTGGATTAAAGCATCTTCTAAATGACTAAAAAGTTGAAATGTGTCTTATTGACTGATTCTTACCTGTCCCATATTTTCACATTTCTACAGTTGGTGGTACAGCATCCAGCTGACATCAAAGCTGATAGAGAGAGAAAGAGAAACAGAAGAGATGCATCTCAGTGCCAGATCATTTAGTTCTACAGTTTGGGTGTTAAGGAACAACATCCCTTTTAACAATGAAACAGCTGTGACGGGGAGTAAAACAGAAGAGGAGAGGGACAATATTGTTCATGACTGTTTAGTTAATAGTGATAGACGGTATATTACAACGTTCTATTTGATTGCTCTATCGTGTGTTTGGTGTGATAACTCCACTCCAGACTGTGTGTACAGGCTTTGAGGCGTTCCCCCTCGACTGTTTCCATCCTCTGCTGTAGCGCTGCAGTCGACAGCCACCAGTCAGCCAGCCTTCACAGGCTCAGCTAAGTAACTGTCAATCTGGCTAAGTTCTGTCTTAGTTTTCCACCATATTCCCCCTGTGTGGGCGTTCACAAATATACATGCAAAAAAGGCTCACACAATCTGATAGCCACACAGCAGTATGAAACACACAGAGAAGGTGAGGACAGTAAAATAGTAAGGAAGGTGAGAGGAGGGGAGAGAATGAGAGAGATATGGGGGAAAGAGGAGAGAGGTACCAATGGGCTAAGGTGTGAAAGCAAACAAGGCGCTGTGGAGTTCAGTCCATTTCCTCTTGCACTCCTTTTGACAGGTTGTGAGATATCTACAATACATGACATTAACACAAGGACACATCGTTGTAATGTGGCACTGATTCTGACAGCACACCGTAGTTCCATCGAACACTGATGTCTCAATACAATACAGAACTATCCCTCTTAGTTTATTTTCTCTCCTCTCTCTCTCTCTCTCCCACTGTTGTCCTCCCCATGCGACTATAATAATGTTTGCAGCACATTTTCTCCCCCAGCTCTCTGGGCTGGGCTGGCTTCTATTGCCTATTAACTATTCATAAGACCTTGTGACTGTAGACTTCTACAAACAATTCCACTGTAAGCCTCCACCACGCTAGTCCACACATCACCATCAAAGGTACGCGCACGCACGCACACACACACACACACACACACCTCAATTTATCTACGGGAGGGAGGAAATAGCGAAAACTGTTTTTGTGTGTGTCTGTCTGTCTGTGCGCGCGCGTGCGTGTGTGTGTGTTTTTGTGTGTGTGTGTTTTTGTGTGTGTGTGTGTGTGTGAGAATAGAGATCATGTATGAAAACTCCCTTAAAGTTTTGGAGGTCAGGGTGTGTGGAATAGAATTGATTTCACGACTAAGGAGCCTCGGGGCTATATGAATGAAGAGAAGGTTAGACGCTCACACACAAACACACACACACACAGACATAGACACACATGTACACACTCCATTTTAAGTGTATAAGCAGCTGACAGTAGTCTGACCCAGATGCTAATAGTGACATTAGAAAGGTGAGGGAGGGTAGGCAGATTGCTGATGACATCGTGTTCTGTGATAGGTGGGTCATTCTATTTGTAAGCTGACAGCTTAATGTGGAGGAGAGTGGGAACAATTAGCCTTAAACGGATTAGCCAATCCCAAGCTCAGGAATCCGACGCAGGTCATGTGATCGTATGGTTTTAATCATGGGCTTTTGATAGGGTGATGATGTAACGTTTGGATAACGTTTGACATCAACTGGACTGATCCGGGCAACATTCAAATCAAATCAAATCAAATGTTATTTGTCACATTCACATGGTTAGCAGATGTTAATGCGAGTGTAGCGAAATGCTTGAGCTCCGAGACCCCTTCAAGTATGAATTGACTAGAACTGATGGAATGGATTCAACTGATCATGAACTGATAGAATCACTCTCCCGATATTCACAATGACATTGGAAATATATTCAAACCTGACCGGAACTGTAAAGTGAGGAACAGTTCCTCAGAGCATTTAGATATTCAGGGGGTTGGGTGTTATACTGCTAACCGGAATTGGATTTGGGGTCACAGAAAGAATAGTTGACGTGATTATTCGAGAATAATGCGGAGCTTAACTTTCCCAGAGTTTCACCTCTGTGCCGAGCGGAACGGCTCTTCATTTTCTTTCCTCAAAAAGATTTGTGTGATTTGCTGTGCAGAAAATCTGTTCCCACTAATACATCGCGATTCCGGATCTAACACTTTCTATGCAGCTCAGGGCAAAGACTAATTATGACTTTATATAACTGATTGTTCTTCTAAAGTACAGAGAGAAAGGGCAAAACATACAAATTAGCAATAGCCAATGTGACCTTTTTTTGTAAGGAAAAACTTTGATTCTCACTCAGGACAGGGATAGTTTCCCAGACCCAGATTAAGCCTATAGCCTTTAACTAAAAAAGCATTGAAATACACTATATTAAAATTGTTATTTAGGCTTAATCTGTGTTTAGAAAACTGTCCCTCAATGTTTAGGAACTCAAGGAAGTAATCACATTTATAGATTGACAAATCCTACCATTGGCTGCAAACTACCTGTGTATTATCAAAATGTGTAATCGAGATATAATTTGTCTAAATCAAACCAGAAAACACATCAACCCTTCCATGTGGGCCCAGTCAGCCCTTTTGGTCCTTTCCAGCCCTCCAAAAACGATGCAAAATTGGTGGCAAACAAGTCATGCTGCTCAGCAGATTGGTTTAAATACTGTCAATTGAGCGCCCCACTCCCGACACTACCCGGTGAAATGTGAGGCGCCAAATTCAAAATCCAAAAGTTGAATTATTAAACATTCATCAATATACAAGTGTTGCATAGTCATCAAAAGCTCTGATTCTTGGCAATATCACAGTGTTGTCAGATTTCAAAAACGCTTTACGGCGAAAGCACAACATTTGATTGTTTGAGGATAGCCCCTCTCATATTTTTGCATTAGCATAAATCCATAACCAACGCGGGTCTCACAAAACGCATAAAATCGCTAATATAAAATCCCTTACCTTTCGAAGAACTTCTGCTGAGGGCTTCCCAAGTGTCCAACGAAGACATCCAATGGTTCTTTTGTTAGGAAAAGTGTAGCAAAAATAGTAAAAAGTGATTGGATGAAGGGTCCCCTGGGACTAAGAGAACAACCACTACTGGTTAAACCAGAGACCCCTCTGAGAGAAGGGGAAGCCGAAGGACTAGTACCAGGGTGGGAGGTGCCAGAGTGGTACTGGGAAGTACCACTGTGCAACGATCCAGAAGACGGTCCTTCCCCCCCTGTGACGACACAACAGGAAGAGAATGAGGAGGACCTTATTTGGCAAGACCTGAAGACAAGCTTCAACTGAACTAGGGCACAGCGGAAGCAGCCACCTTGCGCGGTGCGACTAAGACACTGCTTGATTATATTGTAAGCTTCACAAAATGATTCTCTGAGAAAGGTATATAAGGGGAGGACAAAAGAGAGATCGGTGTGAATCACTCCGTAGAGGTTTGGACAACCCAGTGGGTGATCACCCCCTAAATTGGTAAATATACTTGCTTTATACTCCACGAGGGTGCGAGGTACAATGAGTTACTGATAGAACGAGGCATCAACCAAAGCGACACAGAGCCGAGTATTGTGCCAGGATCCACTGCTTTGAACCAAAGCTAGGTGATCTGGAAGGTGCATAGGAGCCTTTGTCGGGTTGATAGGCTTTGTTGTATCGGTAAACTAAACCTCATATACCCCTCGTGGTAGGCAAAGTAAGCCCTACCTAAAAAGGGATTGATGATTTGAACGTGTCAAAGGACCAGTATCCACTTGACCACTCAGAGAATCAATTGAAGAAGGGATTAAGGTAATGAGATCTTGCTTATAATTTGCATTTACTTTGTGTGAAGTGTTTAAGGATTTGATGATTTATGTTAAGAAATTGTAAAACTGTAATGGATAAAGTAACCCTGTGTGCTATTACTACTTTAGTATTTGGCAACTGACTGATTAGAGGAGATAACAACTCTGACACTCCTCGTATAATCGGAAGGAAGTCAGGCACACTGAACTAAAACTAAAGTTATCGTATTGGACCATAACTTATTTTAGTAAACACAGTAGATAGTATTAGGGTTCAAGCAGCCCTAACCGACGGGAACTTAGGTAAATCGTTTTGGGGAATAAACGTGCTACAGGATACTATAAATACTGTGCGCAGTTAGCGCGTTTTATGGAATAAACGTACTACAGGATACTACAAATATTGTAGTTAGGTAAATCGTTTTATGGAATAAACGTACTACAGGATACTACAAATATTGTAGTTAGGTAAATCGTTTTAGGGAATAAACGTACTACAGGATACTACAAACCCTGAGACCAGGGGAGAAAGCATAAGGGACTGAGGAACTGACGGAACCATAACTAGGGAGAGTAATAAGTTGTATTAGTCATAAACCCCCGAATTAGGTATCGGATATAAGGGAAATATAAACTCCTAAAGTACTCCTATAGGAAGCATCGACTGAGAGTAAATTATTTTAGGGTAGGTCTCACGGCCGACCTAGGAGCTATTTATCTATAGGAAATAGCATACGAAGCTCGGTAACCTGTGTTACAGGCCTAAGTCAGGAAGGATAGTGCTCATTACCAGAGAAATCCCCGCACCGTGACAAAAAGTCATTCATTATATCCATAAATCTCAGTTTGGTTGGCGCGTTATGATCATAAAATCCACCACTGAGTCGCCCATTGAACCGTGAAGAGAACACGTTCAAATTATACCTATACACTTTCTATAAACAAATCAAACATCATTTTTAATGTATCCTTAGGTATCCTTTTGTGTATATTTGCTGTAATATTTCAACCGGACGATAACGTGAACGATAGGAAAGAAAAATAAAGTGGTGCGCGTTCACAATCTCGCGCGCGTCAAACCTTGTTTACAAAAGTGGTCCCCTAACAACTTCCTCTTCCTATCCGTTCTGGTTACTCCTAGAATTCCCAGTCTTTGTATAGAGACTGCTGACATCTAGTGGAAGCCATAGGTACTGCAGTCTCAGTCCTACATAACATTGTATGCAATAGGCACAATGGAGAAGATGGTCATTTACAAAAAAAACTGCAAATCCGGATGGATTTTCCTCGGGTTTTCGCCTGCTATATCAGTTCTGTTATACTCACATACATTATTTTAACACTCTTAGAAACGTCAGAGTGTTTCCTATCCAATAGTACTAATTATGTGCATATCCTATTTTCTGGGCCTGAGTGGCAGGCATTTTACTTTGGGCACGCCAGACTCTCCAAAAGCGTCACCTATGCAGCCGCTCCCTAAGAAGTTAAACTTAACAAAAAGAAGAAGAAAATACAATACCAAATGACATAAAACACAATGGAAAAAGCCTCAGTATCAGAATGGGTGATTAATAATAAACTGGTCTTAAGAGCCATGATCACATGGAACTCCCTTCCATCTCCAATTACTCACAGGTGTGTCAATCTAAGTAACATAATAAAAAACATCCCCATCAAAATCCTTCAGTTTAAACTAGAGATATCATTTTTGCATGGGCTGCGTCTCAATCCACCGCATCGGCCGATGGCGGCCTTCCGCATCTGCGGTGGAAGGTGGCCGAGCTACAGCGGTGTTTGTCAGAACACGAGACATCCCGAAAATCTGTCTCCTCACGAATACGTCTGTAGCGTCCATTTTGCTCAACGACCCCCCACACGTGTCACGGGACTCATCTGAAGTCAGTACCATCGATGTGCCAACTTATGTTTGTAGCATCCGAAAGCGATTCTCACGAACACAACGGTGTTCTCCGTTTTGATTTACGACCCCCACAGTGTCACGGGACTGGTCTGAATGTAACCCATACCGTTTAAAAGACAAAATGGAAGTATAGAGGTAGTTTTGTGCCTACCCCAAAAAAGAGGTTAAATCCTGAGCTCTTACATCTCCTAGATATAGGACAGACACTTCAAAACCTTGTTTCTTATAATTCATTTTTTGACTGTCTTTTTTTGCCATTTATCAATGTGTTATTCAATGCGTTTCTATAGGCTATGGTAGTGAAGGCCAAATTCAATATTTTATCAAATAATTATTTTAAATTTTTTGGGGGATACCTAACAGGGTCCTAAAATTCCAAATCAAATAGCTAAATGATCCATAGTATGACCTTATTAAAACAATTCCATATGTTAGCTCTGAATCCCCCCACCGGCTTAGACTTACAGGGGTTAAACAACATCTCATGGATCTGTGGGGACCGTGAAACACTCTAACACACATTATTGCATAGTTATATTGACTGTATTATTTGTGTTGTTGTATTGTTTGTATATCATTGTATTTTAAACCAGTGTATCAGTGTTCTGCTACTTGTCATGTTTTGTGTTTCTTTGTGGACCCTAGGAGAGTAGCTGCTGCTTCTGCAAAAGCCAATGGGGATCCATATAAACAAATGAACCAGATCAACACAAGGTCATTTCCGAGCCCAGTCCCTCAGATCTCCTAAAAATCGGCGTTATTAATTATTTAGGGGCGTGGCTGAGAGGAAGGCATGTCGAGATCAGTGACCTTCCGCTTAGCTAGCGGTCAGTCTGTCAGTCAGTCTGTCAGTAAGTCAGACACAGTTACATATAATATATAATAATATATGCCAATTACTAGACGCTTCAGTCATGCATGGATACATTTTACGTATGTGTGGTCCCGGGAATCGAACCCACTACCCTGGTGTTACAAGCGCCATGCTCTACCAACTGGTGAACATCTACCATAACTAAAATGTCACTACAGCGTCACTAGGCTGAATATAGGTTATAACGTAACCTTTACAGTAAATTAACTGTCCAGCTACATTACCAGGGGAAAAGGAATACAAGCTGAAAAAGAATACCGATGCTTTGGGGCATTGTATAGGAGAAATGCATCTGCAACTATGCACTCACTGTACTGCATCTATGTACTGTGCTGTAGGGTCCTGTACGTATTGTTCAGGGCATCCAAATGTGTTACATTTGCAGATGAGAACGAGAGAGTGATTCCAGGAAGCTAGAATTATCTCCTTCACATAACGTTGTGGAGTAGCAATCCAGCCCTGTCGCGCTGTCTCTCTCTGTCTCTCTCTGTTCTCGCTCTCTCTCGCTCCTCTCTGTCTCCCTCTCTCCTCTCTGTCTCTCTCTCGCTCTCTCTATCCTCTCTGTCTCTCTCTGTTCTCTATGTCCCTCGCTCTCTGTCTCTCTCTCCTCTCGGTCTCTCTCTATCTCTCTCTATCGCTCTATCGCTGTTTCAGGTTAGTTCAGTTACAGTAGAGTACATTGCATATCTGGAGGGCTGAATGCTAAACATGACATCTACTGTTCTGTATGTAATGTATATGTTAGTAATGTAAGATACTGTATTGTGTCACAGCATACAGTAAAGATGTTATCTTTATGCCGTAGCACAGTTCAATTGTGTGACAGGAGGGCTGAATGATTGAATTCCACAGTTTGGTTTCTTAAGGACCTGTCGTCTGTCTGCTGCTAAGCCCAGGACTCAGTATCCGGCTGTACACACACACACACACACACACACACAGTCTGGGCCGTGGAAGCTTGACTGTGGGTGATTGGAGCGTGGAACTCACTAGAGTGGAGCTGGCTAATGAGGTTTACCATGCCTGGGGATGTGTGTGTGTGTGTGTGTATGTGTGTCTACTTTATCACTGACTCCAATCAAGAACCACAGACTGAGACACAGAGACATCAAAAGACACACACACACACACACACACACAGAGTAGGCCATGGTAACCTCTCCTTGGTGATAAATTATAAACAAGGAAGGGGCCACGTTATTGGCAACCTCTCCCCACTGTTAACGACAATGTTACCCCAACGTTAGCCTCCGAGCATCCCACAATGCACCACTCCACCACTGCTTCTTCTAGTGCCCAGGGTCTAAATTGAATGAGTTCCTCCCCACAAATCGCACACACACACCACACACACACACACATCATACACACACATGGTGCAGACACCATATCGTGCGGATTACAGCAGAATGGTCTGTGTGCATGTGTGTGCATGCGTGTATGTGTGTATATGTGTGTACGTGTGTGTATGAGTGTATGTGTATGTGTGTATGAGTGTGTGTGTGTGTGTTAGATACCTGCCTCTCTTCAGTTCTGCTGCTCCTCTGATCTCAGTTCTTCTTTATCACTGCCTCCGATCAAGAGACAGACAGACACACAGACATCAATAGACGCACACACACTGACGCACACACTCATGGTGCAGACGCCATATCGTGAGGATTACAGCAGAATAGGACCTATTTTTACAGTGATCATATGAATGTTGAATTTTTGCAGTATGCTGGGGGGGGG
>QNTS01015408.1:6986-18603 GCA_003317085.1 Hucho hucho
GAGTAGAGGACAGCAGGATAGGAAGAGGTGAGTAGAGGACAACAGGAGAGGAAGAGAGAATACAGTAAAAGAGTGAAATCTGATGGATTCAGATGATTGCAATATTTCCTATTTGTTTGTGATTGGGGCCTGTAGATAAACTACATGACCAAAAGTATGTGAACACCTTCTTGTCTACCATCTCATTCCAAAATCATGGGCTTTAATATGGAGTTGGTCCCCCCCTTTGCTGCTGTCACAGCCTACACTCTTCTGTGAAGGCTTTCCACTAGATATTGGAACATTGCTGCGGGGACTTGCTTCCATTCAGCCACAAGAGCATTAGTGAGGTCGGGCACTGATGTTGGGCGATTAGGCCTGGCTCTTGACAAAACATTTCTCCATGGACCTCGCTTTGTGCACAGGGGTATTGTCATGTTGAAACAGGAAGGGCCTTCTCCAAACTGTTGCCCCAAATTTGGAAAAACAGAATTGTCTTGAATGTCATTGTATGCTGTAGCGTTAAGATTTCCCTTTACTGGAACTAAGGGGCCTTGCCCGAACGATGATAAACAGCCCCAAACCATTATTCCCCCTCCACCAAACTTTACATTTGGTACTATGCATTCGGGCAGGTAGTGTTCTCATGGCATCCACCAAACCCAGATTCGTCCATTGGACTGCCAGATGGTGAAGCGTTACTCATCATTCCAGAGAACGTGTTTCCTCTGCACCAGAGTCTGATGGCGGCAAGCTTTACACCACTCCAGCCGATGGTTGGCATTACACCTGTTGTTCTTAGGCTTGGGTGCGGCTGATCGGCCATGGAAACCCATTTCATTAATTATGTGAGCTTGTGTATCCTACCGCTTTGCGGCTGAGCCGTTGTTTCTCCTAGATGTTTCCAATTCACAATAACAACACTTCCAGTTGACCGGGGCTACTCTAGCAGGGCAGACATTTGACAAACTGACTTGTTGGAAAGGTGGCATCCTATAACGGTGCCACGTTGAATGTCACTGAGCTCTTAACTAAGGCCATTTTACTGACAGTGCTGCTCTATGGAGATTGCATGGCTGTGTGCTCAATTGTATACACCTGTCAGCAAAGGCTGTGGCTGAAATAGCCAAATCCAATAATTTAAAGGGGCGTCCACATACTTTTGTATATATAGTGTATCTCCTAATTCACGTATGGTGGTACCTACATAACAAATGGTGTGGAATAAAGACTTACCTACACAATTAATGTATGATATGAAAATAAAAAATAAAAAACATAATAATTTGTCTGAACTAGAGTAGTATATATCTAAAGTTAGGGTAGCATATCTCTAAAGTTAGAGTAGTATATCTCTAAAGTTAGGGTAGTATATCTCTAAAGTTAGAGTAGTATATCTCTAAAGTTAGAGAGTATATCTCTAAAGTAAGAGTAGTATATCCCTAAAGTTAGGGTAGTATATCTCTAAAGTTAGAGTAGTATATATCTAAAGTTAGGGTAGCATATCTCTAAAGTTAGAGTAGTATATATCTAAAGTTAGGGTAGTATATCTCTAAAGTTAGAGTAGTATATCTCTAAAGTTAGAGAGTATATCTCTAAAGTAAGAGTAGTATATCCCTAAAGTTAGGGTAGTATATCTCTAAAGTTAGGGTAGTATATCCCCAAAGCTAGGGTAGTATATCTCTAAAGTTAGGGTACTATATCTCTAAAGTTAGGGTAGTATATCTCTAAAGTTAGGGTAGTATATCTCTAAAGTTAGGGTAGTATATCTCTAAATTTAGTGTAGTATATCCCTAAAGTTAGGGTAGTATATCTCTAAAGTTAGATTTGTATATCTCTATGGATATCTCACCTATGAGCATCCCCACATCGGTAAAGGTTTTGCAAATTGGGTTCATTAGCTTAAGTTGTATTCATAGCGTTCCATTAAAATTACCCACCATTCACTAGTCTTACAAAATTAATGTTCTATTCAAATAAATTATCTTCCATATATTTATTTTCCAGTGAGCGAGGCAGCAGCAGAACTCCAATCCCTATACTCCTCCTCCCTCCATACGTTAGAAAAGGGATGTTTTGAACACATTAGTAAAATTATGTATTTAACACATTATCAAAGGATATATTTAACACATTATAAAATGATGTATTTACCACATCAGAAATTGATGTATTGAACACATTTGAAAGGGATGTATTTAACACATTATAAAATGATTTATTTAACACAGAAAAGGACATATTCAAATCAATCTATTCAGCAAATATTCCATTATACTGGACAGTAAAATAAAATTCCGTTCAGTAAGTTTTCAAACCATTTGACTTTTTCTACATTTTGTTGTGTTACAGCCTGAATAAAACATGTTATTAAATTGAGATTTTTTTGGTCACTGGCCTACACACAATACTTCATAATGTAGAAGTGGAATTGTAATTTTTTACGAAATTTGTACAAATTAATAAAAAATAAAAAGCTGAACTGTTTCGTCATTAAGTATTCAACCCCTTTCTAATGGCATCCTAAGTAAGTTCAGGAGTAAATATTTCCTTAAAGCTGCAATATGTAACTTTCTGGACGACCCTACCAAATTCACATAGAAATATGTGTTATAGATTTGTCATTCTCATTGAAAGCAAGTCTATGAAGCGTTATATCTCTTCTATTTCTATGCTTTCCATTCTTAAGTTTATGGTTTATAGATTACAATATACAATATTTTTGATTTTGGAAAATGTATTTCACTTTGGTTTAGATGGTACAATGATTCTTTACACTTTACTTGCTTGTTTTGTCACAAACTGAAATAAAGCAAGCTATTTGAATAGTGGAGCGATTTCTTCAAGTAACATAACAAGTTGCATGGACTCACATTATTTTTGAATGACTATCTCATCTCTGTACCCCACACATACAATTATCTGTAAGGTCCCTCAGTCGAGAAATGAATTTCAAACACATTGGTAGATGGGTAAAAAAAGATGTGGAATATCATTTTAACACTTTGGATGGTGTATCAGTACACCCAATCACTACAAAGATACAAGCAAGGCAACTCAGTTGCCGGAAGGGAAACCTCTCAGGGATTTCACCATGAGGCTAATGGTGACTTTAAAACAGTTACAGAGTTTAATGGCTGTGATTGGAGAAAACTGAGGATGGATAAACAACATTGTTGTTACTCCGCAAACCAACCTAATTGACATAGTCAAAAGAAGGAAGCTTGTACAGAATAATAATATTCCAAGACATGCATCCTGCTAGCAACAAGACACTAAAGTAATACTGCACTAAATGTGGCAAAGGAATTCACTTTTTGTCCTGAATATAAAATGTTATGTTTGGGACAAATCCTATTCAACACATTACTGAGTACCACTCTCCATATTTTCAAGCATAGTGGTGGCTGCATCATGTTATGGCTATGCTTGTAAAGGACTGGGGTGATTTTCAGGATGAAAAATAAAGGAATGGAGATAAGCACTGGGAAAATCCTAGAGGAAAACCTGGTTCAGTCTGCTTTCAACCAGACACTGGGAGATGAATTCACTTTTCAGTAGGACAATAACCTAAAACACAAGGCCAAATCTACACTGGAGTTGCTTACCAATAATACAGTGAATGTTCCTGTGAGTTACAGAGTTAAAGTTTTGACTTAAATCTACTTGAAAATCAATGTCAAGACCTGAAAATGGTTTTCTAGCAATGATCAACAACCAAGTTGACAGAGCTTGAAGAATTTTGAAAAGAGTACTGGGCAAATGTTGCACAATCCAGGTGTGGAAATCTCTTAGAGACTTACCCAGAAACACTCACAGCTGTAATCACTGCCAAAGGTGCGTCTACCAAGTATTGACTGAGGGGTGTGAATACTTATGTCATGTAATTGAGATATTTTTGTATTTCATTTTCCCCAAAATTACACTTTGTCATTATGGGCTATTGTGTGTAGACTGTAACACAACAGAATGTGGAATAAGTCACTGTAACACAACAAAATGTGGAATGAATCAAGGGGTATGAATACTTTCTGAAAGCACTGTATATAAACAAACATCAATATATAATGGACCTTTTTTCACACCACGGCCATGGTCGTTCCGAATCCAGCCTTATGGAAGCAGAAGTATTCTATTGAGTGTGGTATTTAAGGAAATGAGTGGTGTGTTATTTAAGGAAATGAGTGGTGTGTTATTTAAGGAAATGAGTGGTTTGCTACTTAAGGAAATGAGTGGGGTGGTATTTAAGGAAATTAGTGGTGTGTTATTTAAGGCAATGTGTGGTGTGTTATTTAAGGACATTAGTGGCTGTGTTATTTAAGGATATTAGTGGTGTGTTATTTAAGGCAATGAATGAGTGGTGTGTTATATAAGGAAATGAGTGGTGTGTTATTTAAGGAAATTAGTGGTGTGTTATTTGAGGAAATTAGTTGTGTGTTATTTAAGGAAATTACTGCTGTGTTATTTAACCTTTTCACATGAGTTCCAAATACCTCTAACGGTCCCCTAGGGTGAGTGTTCTTAGGTGCTTGACTCACTAACCATTCACTCACTAACCACGTTTCCATCCACCGTTTTCTTCTGGTAAAGTCATGCCGTATAAAAACACCACGTCAGCTGTATTAGAAACAGGAAGTTTTGGTACAATTTTATAAATGCCAACAGATAATCTTTTTGTGTCTGTAAAATGAATTATGCCAGAAATTGCATTGGCAATGCCTTATTGCAAATATTTGTATAATAACCATCATATCGAAGTAAACGTGGAGTCACGCAATGATAAAGTGTGTGGTCGTCCCACACTTTATTAGGCTACAGATGAAATAAAATACCACCTGAGGAACATTGCCAACTTGCATCCGTTTCTCTCTCAGGCTGTTACAGAGAGACTCATCCATGCTTTTATTACAAGCAGGCTTGACTACTGTAATGCTCTCCTGTCTTGTCTACCCAAGAAAGCTAATTAGTCAACTGCAAAACATACAGAATACTGCAGCATGGACACTGACCAAGACCGGATGGAGAGATCACATTACACCGGTTTTAAAGTCTCTGCGCTGGGTGCGTCTGAGATTTAGAATTCATTTAAAGATTCTTCTATTGGTTTTTAAATCAATCCACAATTTTGCACCCCAATACATATCAGACATTCTTTTGAGTTTTGTTCCCAGTAGGTCCCTCAGGTCACTGTCACTGGTCATTTAACTATCGCAAAGCTTAGGACCAAGAGGCATGGAGAGGCAGCCTTTAGTTATTATGCCCCAAGCCTCTGCAATAGCCTGCCAGAGAACCTGAGGGGGGCCGAAACTGTGGACATATTTAAAAGAGATCTTAAAACACACCTTTTTAGCTTTGCTTTGCCGTGGGGGTCTTTTTAGCCTTTCAGTTTGTATTGTTATTATTTTGTTTTTTTATCCTCTTATGTTGGTTGTGTTGTAAATATTTCTGTTTTTATTGTAATTGTTTTTATTTATATATTTTTTCCAGTGAAGCGCATTGCGTTTCGTCCCTGTCTGAAATGTGCTATATAAATAAAGCTTGATTTAATTTGATTAATTTCACAGGGTGGTGAAAGTGCACAGTGATCTTGATGCTCCTTTCCCAAAAATATCGAGGGTCTTATTCTGGTGATATGATGATTGATGCTTGACTGACATTTGTTGGCTAGAGCGCACGTCCCAAGACCATAGTTGGCACATTTGCTATTTAACGCAACTGTTTTTGGAGCAAAACTATCGGTAGAGTTTAAAATGCAATGGAAACACGTTGAACGTTCCATTATTATTCGGTACATGACTTGAGCGGAAAAAGTACATTTTGTGTGCACTATGTCATCATGCACTGATTTGTTTCCCCAACAAGTCAATTTGGTGGGAAAATGTGCATATTTTTTTTATGCGGATTCTACAATATTTGCATAAATATTTTCTCCAATTGGATGGAAACCTAGCTACTGTTGCAAAATGTGATTGTTATGCAGCAGGACAGTTAATTTGCACTGCCCTCAAACCAAGGCACTCTTTCTGATAATTATATATAGGCTATGTTTCAACTCAATTTTACATGTTTTTTTAACAGCAACAGTTTTAAATGAGGTGCTTTCTGCCTCCTCATTAATTCACATGGAAGTATCCCATTTTACTGTGGCAGACAACTTACATTTGAGGCATGCTATGCTAATGTAGGGCGAGGATTAGCTAGATGAGCCGGACGAACTTCTCTTCTTGATGAGTGCCCAAACACTCCACAAGTATTTCCTCAGGTCAAGAATGCAGACATTTACATCTCCAGTCAGAACAGAACTTGCCTGAACTTTTCCCCCCGGACGCCTGCATTGTTGTGTTCCTTACGAATAATTACTGTGTGCGTTCCTATCCAAGTAAGTGCCTTATACCCTTATCATGGTACAGTTTCTGTATATCATGTTATGTCATTTCTACTGTAGCACACCGGATGTATGATATGGAGCATAAGGTATTCTGGGTGTATTCCTTTATAACAGAGGACAAGCAAGGTACTGATTTCATGAACTTTATAGTGTTATACTCAATTGTGCTTATGTGGTTACATTTTTCCATTAGGTCTGTATAACAATGCTAACGCTAATGGCGCCAAAGAAGTTCTAGCTTGTGTTGTTTCTCTTTGAAGCTGTCCTGGCCTTATTATCACCATTGCATTGGCCTGTGCATTCATTTGCCCTGCTCTGCCCTGCCCCCTTGTGGAGCCCTTGTGGAGCTCTTCAGTTATAATGTTGTAATATTGTGTTATTGCTGTACCCTGATATTTTATTCTAATTACTAATAATTCCTCTTCATTCTGTACTTTCAGAAAACACACACGGTATTGGACATAACTTGCCAACATCACAACTGGAACTGGACATATTTTGTGCCGAAGACTGAAGACAGCTTTTGTATTATAGCAACATACTGTTTGGAGAGGGAGTAGGGAGGATGAGGGAGTGGAGAGGAGGATGAAGGAGTGGAGAGGAGGATGAGGGAGTAGAGAGGATATTGAGGGAGTGGAGAGGAGGATGATGAGGGAGCGAGGAGGACGATGAGGGAGCGGAGAGGATGATGAGGGAGTGGGGAGGTGGGTGAGATATAGTCACTTTAATTGCATGATGAAACTGTATGTGAATTGTATGTCCAATTACTAAAAACCTTGTTCAGTAATCATCTCACTTGTTAGCTGGTGGTGAACTATGTGGCCATTGAAAACAGCAGTGTCAATCAGATGGAAAAATGGCTTCTTTAACCACTTGATGGTTTTCTGAGCGCATTCCACAAAACTGTTTAGTATGTCCGCCTTACTCACTACCCCCATTTTACAATTATAGTCAAGCACACACCGTCTGGTTTGATCTTTTTCTCTCCCGTCAGGTCGTCCACCTTCCCTGTGGCTCTCCTGTAGCTCCGAGGCATAGCGATTGGTCTCCTCCACTGTCTCCCGCCAGCTCCTCTGTCAGAAACAGCTTGAAGCACTCTGCCTCAGAGGGAGATGACAAGGGACTTTGTACCCCAGACTGGGACTCATCAAACCAACTGCAGGGCCAGGAGGGGTGAAATGACTGGAGACCTTGCAGCTACCGCAGTGCTCCAGTAGTTCTCCCCCAGCCTCTTCAGTGGGAAAGGGGTCTTCAGATTCGGGGTTCTCAATGGCCACAAGTTAGGGCGCAGCTCCTCAATGTCACTGTCAGAATCTGATTCATAACTGTCATACTCAGAATCATTGTCAGAATGGACAAAAATCTGAATTTCAGCATTTGTGAGTTGACATTGCTAATACTACAGCTTAGCCCACTAGCTACATACATAAACAACAACACTGAATGGCTCCAAGTGAGTGTCAGAGGTGATGTCATTGGCTGCAGATACTGATGTGATACTGATGAATTGTCTCCACAGATGGTTTGTTTACATAGGTTAGGATAACTAACACAGCAAGTTAGGATAATTAAAGTGGCAGGTTAGGAGAACTAACACAGCAGGTTAGGATAATTAAAGTGGCAGGTTAGGAGAACTAACACAGCAGGTTAGGATAATTAAAGTGGCAGGTTAGGAGAACTAACACAGCAGGTTAGGATAATTAATGTGGCAGGTTAGGAGAACTAACACAGCAGGTTAGGATAATTAACGTGGCAGGTTAGGATAATTAACGTGGCAGGTTAGGATAATTAACGTGGCAGGTTAGGAGAACTAACACAGCAGGTTAGGATAATTAATGTGGCAGGTTAGGAGAACTAACACAGCAGGTTAGGATAATTTATGTGGCAGGTTAGGAGAACTAACACAGCAGGTTAGGATAATTAATGTGGCAGGTTAGGAGAACTAACACAGCAGGTTAGGATAATTAAAGTGGCAGGTTAGGAGAACTAAAACAGCAGGTTAGGATAATTAACGTGGCAGGTTAGGAGAACTAACACAGCAGGTTAGGATAATGAACGTGGCAGGTTAGGATAATTAACGTGGCAGGTTAGGATAATTCTTGTGGCAGGTTAGGAGAACTAACACAGCAGGATAGGATAATTAACGTGGCAGGTTAGGATAATTAACATGGCAGGTTAGGATAATTAATGTGGCAGGTTAGGAGAACTAACACAGCAGGTTAGGATAATTAATGTGGCAGGTTAGGATAATTAACGTGGCAGGTTAGGATAATTAACATGGCAGGTTAGGATAATTAATGTGGCAGGTTAGGAGAACTAACACAGCAGGTTAGGATAATTAACGTGGCAGGTTAGGAGAACTAACACAGCAGGTTAGGATAATTAATGTGGCAGGTTAGGAGAACTAACACAGCAGGTTAGGATAATTAATGTGGCAGGTTAGGAGAACTAACACAGCAGGTTAGGATAATTTATGTGGCAGGTTAGGAGAACTAACACAGCAGGTTAGGATAATTTATGTGGCAGGTTAGGAGAACTAAAACAGCAGGTTAGGATAATTAACGTTGGAGGTTAAGAGAGTGAGGTTAAGGAAAAGGGTTAAGGTTAGGCTTAGCTACAATGCTACTGTTGTCAACAACTGTTGTCCCCGACGTGGCCATTAGATGGAGCTGTTGTAGGCCGAGCTACTCCATCTAGACGCAACATTAGAAACATAAACAAACCATATTTGGCGACAAATCATCAGTAACGTTAACACCGGCATGTGCCATTTGTATCAATAAATCACTATGTTAATATGGTTATGAATCTCTTTATTTACTGTTTTATTCACATGTTTTCAAGTACTAGTGACAAATCATGGCTTCTGATTATTGTATAGATTGTAATGGACAAATATGATGTGTGTAAAATACTTTTTTGAAGGTTGTATTGATTATGATGAGCTAATGCTAAGCTATTTGCCTGCTATGTGTTGAGCCATGTTTGTTGACTTCAAGTGAGTGTCAGAGGTGATGTCATTGGCAGCAAATGTTGTGATACTGATGAATTATCTCCACAGATGGTTTGTTTACATAGCAGGTTAGGATAATTAAGGTGGCAGGTTAGGGGAACTAACACAGCAGGTTAGGAGAACTAACACAACAGGTCAGGATAATTAACGTGGCAGGTTAGGATAATTAACGTGGCAGGTTAGGAGAACTAACACAACAGGTTAGGATAATTAAGGTGGCAGGTTAGGGGAACTAACACAGCAGGTTAGGAGAACTAACACAACAGGTCAGGATAATTAACGTGGCAGGTTAGGATAATTAACGTGGCAGGTTAGGAGAACTAACACAACAGGTCAGGATAATTAACGTGGCAGGTCAGGATAATTAACGCGGCAGGTTAGGGGAACTAACACAGCAGGTTAATACACAGCAGCTTCGCCTTTAACATGCATACTGCAGACAGACCCAACTTATCTTATCTTTGGTTGACACAGAAAAACAAATATGGCTGTGCGCGCACAAACTACCAACCGTTGGATTACTTTCAATGTTACTCTTTTATTTTGATCACTGGTGATCTCACCTGTGATTTGATTAATGGTAAATAGTCGTTGCTATTAGCTAATTCATATTATGTTTTCTATCAGCTGAGAGTCAGCTAAATATGTGTGTTAGCTCACTCTTTACTCAGTTAGCACTAAGACTAATGTAGCCTCCATTTTCAGATTTGGATGAAAATTGTGTTATCCTGTTGCTACGTCTTTAAATGTCTGAACATTACATCCAGAAATAAACTGCTCGCATTGAGGACATCACGTTGTAAAGACTGTATTTGTGCAAAATGTTTCTGTGAAAAAACAGTGTGTCCAGCTCAAAAGCTGACTGGTGCGTCAGTCCTAACTAGACATTCTAATGAAGTGTTCTAATCACACCGTTTTGAGCGTACGCTGCAGGGACCACTGGAGAATGGTTAAACACGTGTTCCTAAGTCTCCAAGGTTTAAGGAAATGGTTGGTGTGTTATTTAAGGAAATTAGTGGTGTGTTATTTAAGGAAATGAGTGGTGTGTTATTTAAGGAAATGAGTGGTGTGTTATTAAGGAAATGAGTGGTGTGTTATTAAGGAAATTAGTGTATGGATAGAGGGCTCTATAGTGACATCTCCCTTCTCTGCTCAGAGCCACTCTGCATTGAATTAATCTAATGCTGTCAAGTCATGTTTAGTCAGGGGTGACACACACACACACACACACACACACACACAGACACACACACACACACACACACACACACACACTCTGCAGTAAATGGGTCTAAAGCTGTTCACTGAGGGTTGTCAGACTCCTGACCTTTACTGAAAGCTAAGAGATGCTCTCAGTGGGACTGTGTGTGTGTGATTCTGTGTGTGTGTGTGTGATTCTGGGTGTGTGTGTGATTCTGTGTGTGTGTGTGTGATTCTGGGTGTGTGTGTGTGATTCTGGGTGTGTGTGTGTGATTCTGGGTGTGTGATTCTGGGTGTGATTCTGGGTGTGATTCTGGGTGTGTGATTCTGGGTGTGTGATTCTGGGTGTGTGATTCTGGGTGTGTTTGTATGTGTGATTCTGGGTGTGTGATTCTGGGTGTGTGATTCTGGGTGTGTGATTCTGGGTGTCTGTGTCTCTGTGTGTGCGTGCATGTCAACCCTAGTTTCGTGAATAAACCCAATTCACTACGGTGCTGATTTGAATAACAGAGCACTGTGCGTCAAGCACTCAGCCCCTTGTCCTAGACCGCTTCAAGGACCTTGAAGGACCTCGTCAAGGAAAGGACAGTACCGTATGTCTCTCATATTTCTCTATTTGTGCATGGAATAAAGAAAACCACATAGAAAAAAAAGAAAATACTGAAAAAAACGTATAAACATACAACTGTGTGTCTGTTTACTGTAATTCAATCACTGTTGTGTATGTGTGTGTGTGTTGTGTGTGTGTGTGTTTGTGTGTGTGTGTGTGTGTGTGTGTGTCTGTGTGTGTGTGTGCTTGTGTGTGCTTGTTGTCGTGTATGTGTGTGTTGTGTTGTGTGTCTGTGTGTATTGTGTGTGTGCTGTGTGTGTGCATTGTGTGGGTGTGTTGTGTGTCTCTGTGTGTGTGTATTGTGTGTGTGTTTGTGTGTTGTATGTGTGTGTCTGTGTGTTTGTGTGTTTGTTGTTGTATGTGTTGTGTGTATTCTGTGTGTGTGTGTTGTGTGTATTGTGTGTGTTATGTGTGTGTGTGTGTGTGT